>JARSSU010003797.1:0-40007 GCA_029619165.1 Eurosta solidaginis
TTTATATCTATACATCCTGTACAATTAAGTAGCTAAATATGTACATATTTACTGACATGACTGCGCATACAAAGCTGCAAGTTGGAGTGGAAGTTGGAGTGTGAGTGGGAGCGAGAGTTGGAGTAGTAGTGGGACTAAGAACGGGAATCAGAGTTGGAGTGACTCTCAATGGGAAAAGGTGTAATAGTTAGAGTGGAAGTAGGAGTGGGAGGGAAACTGAGAGTGAGATTAGTACTTGATACATACTGCTTTATCGACTTCGAGTCAAGTGTGTAGGAGTTGGTTTGCGAAAACGTTTGTAGTCTGTAGCGATTGCAGCCTTTCGACGTCTAGCTTTGCTTGTGCTTTTTATTCCTTGTTTTTGCTTCTTCGCCCTTCTCCTCCGTCGGTGCACTGGATAGATAAATAATAATATTAATAAAATTTCGCTTATATCCGGATAGTTGCGAGACGTTCGTCCACAGGCGTCAAAGTCAATACTTGGCGACAAAGTCTCTCTCACACCACAAATCCCACCACGAATTTGCGCTTTTTCGCATGAAACTGCAGGTAATGTCACAATTCTTAATTGTTTTTTCCTTGCTTCGTCCATCGCATTTCATGGATGGCGGTGATGTCTGCTTTTTCTTTCAACAGGACATCAACTAACCGTGCATTGACACCAATCCTAGTAAGGGAACGGACATTCCAATAGCATGCCCTTAAAACGTAAGTCTTTAAACATTTGCCAAAGTCGTCATCAAAAAAGGGTTTCTCATTATCCGATGAGTCTAATTTTACATGGTGGATTCCACACCCAGCGCACACCACGCTTTGCGGGGATGAAGCGAGATGCCTGATTCAAGCCGGACGGCCCCGTTTGCAGTCGCACTTTATGGTGACTGGATGCTACTGATGAAGTCCGCCAGCTAGTCCTTAAACCCATTATGAAGGAGTGGCCTAGCTATGTTGTCGTCTCTTACCACTCACGCATGCAAAATAATTACATTAACCATTACCTGGTGAATGGCGGTCAGAAGTTTTTCCCTTCAACACATGGCTCCAAACTCCAAAAAAATGTCTTAAGCACTTTCTTGTGATCTGTTTATCGCGCTATGGATGTTGCAAATATAAGTCCAATTTGTATTCTGATACATTTTTTGCTGGGTAAACAAGCACACATATACACATAAACGCATGCACACATACGCGCATTTGTATATTCTATTCAAATTCATTGCCATGACATATCAACGTCAATAGCTAACGCAGTCAAGCGTTTAAACATGCGCAATGGCGGTCAGTCCATCCACGTTTCAGTCGTGCAACAGAGCGTATGAGCAATCAAAATGTATCAAATCTGCTTGACTGGCAGTTGCAAATACAAATACATACAGACATACTGCGTACATAGACATACATAATTTAAATGAAAAAGTAAAAGGAGGGAAAGATATTTCAACGCATTTGTTGTCAGCCATCCCACAAATCTATGTACAAACAATCCAACAATCGCAAGTTTCGTATTTTTCATATTTTACATAATTTTTCCTAAACAGATTTTTTACCAACGCCCACTTTCTGAAGCGTGAAAACGCACATGGAGAACTCAGTGCATTAGCGCTTATGAATAATACGTAGGATTGACTTAATTAAGCGATCTAATTGTTTTGTCTATGCCAGCCGCACATCTCATTGCACTGTAGTGCAGAAAACTCTCAGGTGTAGTTGTTTTTATAAATAAAGTATGCATGTTTGTGGCGTTGTAGTTAGTTGTGCTAAATTGCATGCGTGAGGCCAGTAAATATGCACCAAAGTGCATTGAAGTGAATGCGCATGCGCAACGCACATTCCTTGAAATTTTTGAGTGCTTACCACATAATTTATCTATATTTAGTTACATATATGTGTGTATGTATGTATATTAGAGCAAGTTTGTTGCCAATGCAATTCAGTTTTTTTTGTGTTTTTTTGTGAAGAATTGTTTTACTTGTGAATAGTTGGGTGCGTTTGTGCTGCTCACTTGAATTCAACGCTTTCTTTTGGTTATTATTTATTTGATTTAACGTCACTTTATATGTTTTAATATTTCATATGAACGTAGATGTTAAAAATATATGTGTATTATTTGCCATTATGAAACTAAGTATACACATATGTTGCCAATTTTGTTGCGTGTATGAAATACATTAGCAACACCAAAGTCAAAGTAATCAAAACGTTATTAATATATGTAAATGATAATATAAGAAAATCTACTTAAGAAATAATCGAAACGAAGCCAAAAGCTAAAGTCACGAGTAAAATCAGTAAATCTTGAGCATAACGGGCAGCTGTCTAACGTGATAAGCTTTCGCACTATAAATAAACTAGCTTACCCGGCGTACGTTGTAACGCCCAAGATCGAATGAATGTTGCGTTATTTTTTCTGTTTTATTTGTTGATAATTTAGTTTATTGTTCTGTAAATTTTATTGAATTTTGTACGCATTTTGGTGAATTTTCGTTTAAAACCTTTTATTATTGTATTGTGACGAATATTAGTGACACTAAGTGATACTCACATCACTAATCTGATACTAAGTAAATAAAGCCACAACAATAATAAGCAAGCAGGTCACTTGTATCTACACAACGAATCAATCATTATGTCTACACATATGTGCGTACACGTGGCGGAGAGAGACGCACAAACACATGCATATATCTTATCTGAGATGCTCACAAAAGTAGGCAATAATTTGTGCAAGTATCACTCACATATACACGCGCATATCTGTAGTTATAGCTGGGAACTATAGCGTTTTCTTTTCTGGCTAAAGTGTTACGCTTTTTGTACGCCGCGCAAGGGTTGTTGTTCTATTCTAAAAAACAGGTCACGCCTTTACGAGGTATTTCTTTCTTTTGTGAAAATGTTGCCTGCTCGCAACGCAAAAGCGTTACAATTTTACGCTGTATAAAATGGCGGTGTGGCAGTGCAAATCTGTGAAACTCTCAATTAGCTCTTAAGTTCCACATATACTCTGTTAATATGAGTGAATTATGCACTATAAATGTTGAAAATTTTCTGGGATAGGAGTAACTCTATTAAGGCTTTACCATTTACTTAGGCAACAACTTATTTCAGAAAAGAAAACGCTATAAGTTAAACTCTAGAAACGCCTTGAAGTATGCGAACGAGGAAATCTCAGTTTTATACACTGGAGGTAAACCTGAGAATCAGTATTCAGTTGATTTAAGCACGCCATCTGTTGAGAAGTAGAAGTGTTATTTTTAAAATAGTCTAATAAAGACCATTTGCAATATTGAATATTGAGTTATTTATTCAATCAGTTATGTAATGCATTGTGGGTACACAATATTTTTGGTTTTTTCCGTTCGGTGCAAAGATAAACAAATTTTTTGGCGTTCCAACTCTAGAGCAAGCAACATATAGCTGGCCATGGGAAAAGTCGACGGACCTCTCTAAATTTAATCCTGCAACAGTAAGCGATTGTCCTTAGCATCATTGGATCTGTGGTATGAGCACACCTTCGCTTAGCTTTTACCGCTGATGATTGTTGCTTCGATTACATTCGCATAATTCCTAAACGCAAAGTCTGGTTCATTGCATATTTTGTGGGTCTAAATTCCGAAGAAGCATGATTGGTGAGCCAATTTCAAAGTTATTATATGCGCTGGCATTCCAGGTGGTTCTAAGGAGTTAGAATTCAATTGATAATACAATTTGATCTTCATCTGCAAATGTGTCGATTTATATTCGTGACTTCACCAGGAATTTGTTGAATGCGATCATTGATTTGTAAAACGTACAAAAAAAGACTCAGCGTCTTAATGTGCTAAGGGGGTAAACAATAAATAAATAAATAAAAATAAATATTATCATTTTGGAGCTTGATAGCTCGCTCGCATAGCAAAAATTTTTTTTATAATTACTTCTACTATTGAAAACCTTCGTCTTGATCGAAGGGACCTATAGCAAAAATTTGGTGATGATGAAGTGTGGGAAATACGTTTCCATAGCGACACAAACATACACACACAGAACTTGATTGTATATATATCATAGAAAATATATGTAAATATGCAGATGTATATAAACTTGGTTGGATGTTATAAATCGATGCTAAATCAAAAATATTGCATATAAATTTGTTTCCGATGAGAAACGGTAAAGGCGGTGAACCGGTGTTAAAGTTCAGATAACCTATGAACACTTAATGCCTGCCAGCATTTTTATCGCGCAGGTCACTAATTCGATACGACATTTCTGTAGAAATGATAGCTGAAGATATCGCTGTTGCCCCGTGTTCTTATCAGTTTACGGGAAGAAGAAAACGATACCGCATTTAGAAACTATTCGATGGGAATGGGAAGTTTCTAAAATGATGAGACAAAAAGAGTCGAGGAAAAATAGATTTTTGTATAGATAGGAAATTTTTGGAAATTGAAATTTGGCAGAGGAGATTCATACTGATGTGAGAGAATCTTTCAACAGAAGTGGACAGAAACCGAGGAATCTTGAGTCAGAGCGTGAAACCATCGCCAATGTCTTACTGGGTTAAATGTAAGCGCCACTTGGTGGTTAAGTAATCCATGGATCCGAATTATTAATGTCCCATAAGAGTGCGAAGTATATTTTGGCGAGATTAAAGAGTACGGAAAATGCCAACCAGTTCTTATTGAAGTTCAGAAAATGAAGCACATTAAATTGAGCAAGACTTTTCTTAAATTTTAAAACAAAGGGAATTTCAAAATTATCGAGAAAAATTCCGTTAAAGTGTTTTGTTTCGATGTGGTATAAGTTTGTACCGCCTAAGCAACTGCAAAAATATACGATTCAGTTACTTCTTAGCGATATGCGATCAAATTAACTGTAAAAATTGCTGGCGGGGGTTCATGGGGATATGCTAAAATATTTACTTTAACCTCTGTGTGATAACCCATTAACCGCATCCAATTAGGAATAACATTTGATATCATTAAGTACTATCGATTTTTGAAAAACCATTTCTTATGATCAATTCATACTTATGTGGCCGCCGTGGTGTGACGGTAGCGTGCTCCGCCTGCCACTCCAAAGATCGTGTGTTCATGCCTCTGGGGAAAATCAACATCAAAAATTTTAGAAACAAGTTTTTTCAATTACGAGGCACTTTTCTAAGCACGGTCGCCGCTTGGCAGTGTTTGGGTCAGCACTCCGAGTGTATTTCTGCCATGAAAAGCTCTCAGTGAAAACTCATCTGCCTTGCAGATGCCGTTCAGAGTCGACATAAAACAAGTAGCTCCCGTCCCGCCAATTTGGAGGAAAAATTAAAGGGAGCAGGGACGCAAATTGGAAGAGAAGCCTAAAATCTCTCGGAGGATATCACGCCTTACATTTTTTATTCATACTTACTTCAAAGGTTCCTCTTTTGTTGTTGTAGCAGTGTTTCGCACTATCTAAAGATGCTATCACTCACAAATTGCCATGAATATCCTCTCAGAGGAGTACGAGGAAACTTTGGTTTCCAACAGTATTGGACCAAAGAGATAAGGGTGATAGAGGTATTGGCTCCACATTGCAACTGAAAACATGGTTAGTATCAATGCATGCAGGACGTACATTACATATGTCGGGGTTGATTCTGGATAAGTAGGAGTTTAAGCTGTTACAGTATCCAGATCGAAATTGAGCTAGATGACGCGCGTCCCCTAGGGAGGTCGCTTTCCTCAATTGCAAATTCAGAGTATTGTGTTTGAGAATGGTGATCATGCTCCTACTACGTGGTAAGAATTCAAAATTAATTCTTTCACAAAATTTAAAAAAAATCAGCTGGGATTATTACATAGCCAAGATTGATTCTACTGGAATTTCCGTCTGAGAAAGTATGCAACTTTCAACACAGTTCCAAGGGCGAGCTTTATTTTTCAAACTTAAACATTATAATTCTTACATTTCGGACCTGAAAGTTAGCACGCGACTAAGCATAATCTAGGAATCATCTTACATATTTAAGTAAGTATACATTCAACTTAGTGGATTAGCTTAACAAGGCCTCCAACGACCTAGCATATTTTCATAATTACACATGATTAGCTTTGAGCGTTTTATTTGCTCTCATGCCAATTCCATGCAAAAGGATAATGCGATGAGGGTCTTATTAAACAAGTTGTTTCACACATTGCTTGAAGACCAAAGGCAAATCGCAAATGGCAAAGTGATAAGTGGTCATGTGGCATGTGGTTAGTGGTCATTCGTTTGACGTTACGTACAAATGAAATAAAGAAATTAAACTGGAATGCCATTTCCACCTCTCACACTGACAGAGGCACAAACGAGGACTAAATAAATTGAAAAGTTGTTAAAAAGCTTCAGCTTTGCGTTTGAAATTCAAATTCCACACTAGACGAATTGTGTATCTTCGTGCGATAATTGGCAGCGAGTATTTTTTAATGAGCGAGTTTACATGCGTACTATTGAAAACATGGACATATACACACACATACAAACAGACGTATGTATGTATGTACATATGAGCTTCGACATGCACATAAAATATTTACAAATAGATTTGCACGTGAAAAGTAGAAAAGAAAACAAGTAAGGAAGGCTAAGTTCGTGTGTAACCGAACATTACATACTCAGCTGATAGCTATGGAGACAAAATAAGGGACAATCACCATGTAGGAAAATGAACTTAGGGTAACCCTGGAATGTGTTTGTGTGACATGTGTATCAAATGGAAGGTATTAAAGGGTATTTTAAGAGGGAGTGTGGCCATCAGTTTCTACAGGTGGACGCCATTAGGGATATAGCCACCAAAGGTGGACGAGGGGCGTGATCTAGAAATCGTTTGTACGATATGGAGTATCAAATGAAAGGTGTTAATGAGTATTTTAAAAGGGAGTGGGGCCTTAGTTCTATAGATGGAGCCTTGCTCGAGAACGGACGCCTTTTCGAGATATCGCCATAAAGGTGGACCAAGGATGACTCTAGAATGTGTTGTATGATATGGGAATCAAATGAAAGGTGTTAATGAGTATTTTAAAACGGACGCCTTTTCGAGATATTGCCATAAAGGTGGACCGGGGTGACTGTAGAATGTGTTTGTACGATATGGGTATCAAATGAAAGGTATTATAGCTAGTTTATAGGGTCGCCTTTTCGAGATATCGCCATAAAGGTGGACAGGGGTGATCTAGAATTTGTTTGTACGATACGGGTATCAATCTGAAGGTATTAGATGGTCCCTTAGTTTTATGTGAAGGCATTTCGAGATTCGACCAAAATATGGACCAGGGTGACCCAGAACATCACTGTCGGGTACCGCTATTTGATTTATATATGTAATACCACGAACAGTATTCCTGCCATGATTCCAAGGGCTTTTGATTTTGTCTTGCAGACTTTTTCATTTTCTTCTACTTAAATGGTAGGTGTCACACCCATTTTAGAAAGTTTTTTCTAAAGTTATATTTTGCGTCAATAAACCAATCCAATCACCATGTGTCATCCCTTTTTTCGTATTTCGTATAGAATTATGGCATTTTTTTCCTTTTCGTAATTTTCGATATCGAAAAAGTGGGCGTGGTCATGGTCGGATTTCGGTCATTTTTAGTACAAGATAACGTGAGTTCAGACAAGTACGTGAACTAAGTTTAGTAAAGATATATCGATTTTTGCCCAAGTTATGGTGTTAAGGGCCGAGCGGAAGGACAGACGGTCGATTGTGTATAAAAACTGGGCGTGACTTCAACCGATTTCGCCCATTTTCACAGAAAACAGTTATCGTCATAGAATCTATGCCCGCTACCAAATATCACAGGGATGGTAAATTTTTGTTCGCCTTATGGCATTAAAAGTATTCTAGAGAAATTAAATGAAAAAAGGCGGAGCCACGCCCATTTTGAAATTTTCTTTATTCTTGTATTTGGTTGCTCCATATCATTACTGGGGTTAAATTTGACATAATTTACTTATATACTGTAAATATATTAAATTTTTTGTTAAAATTTGACTGAAAAAATTGTTTTTTTTTAAGTGGGCGTGTTCTTTATCCGATTTTGCTATTATTTATTTAGCACACATATAGTAATAGGAGTAATGTTCCTGCCAAATTTCATCATGATATCTTCAACTACTGCCAAATAATAGCTTGCAAAACTTTTAAATTACCTTCTTTTAAAAGTGGGCGATGCCACGCCCATTGTCCAAATTTTACTAGTTTTCTATTCTGTGTCATAAGGTCAACCCACCTACCAAGTTTCATCGCTTTATCCGACTTTGGTAATGAATTATCGCACTATTCCCTTTTTCGAAATTCTCGATATCGAAAAAGTGGGCGTGGTTATAACTCGATATCTTTCATTTTAAATAGCGATCTGAGATGAGTTCCCAGGAACCTACATACCAAATTTCATCAAGATGCCTCAAAATTTAATCAAGTTATCGTGTTAACGGACGGACGGACGGACATGGCTCAATCAAATTTTTTTTCGATGCTGATGATTTTGATATATGGGAGTCTATATCTATCTCGATTCATTTATACCTGTACTACCAACCGTTATCCAATCAAAGTTAATATACTCTGTGTCACACCACGCTGAGTATAATTAAATTTTGCCATACAATTCCTCAGCGGTAAATAGTTTTTCGATTTTTCGTTTTATTGATAGATTATTAAGGCGCACCCTAATATACATATACACTCGCATACATATATACACACAACAGTGGTTTTTTCATTAACAGCTGCCTGCATTAAAATTTTCTTGCAAGCGAGTGAACATCATAATCGCTTAGTAAATACTGCAAACACAAAAAACAATAATTGCTGCAAAAACAAGAGCAACACAATTGCAGCAGCATTGCACGAACGTGTTGGTAATAGCGTTTTTGTTGTTGTTGTCGTTTCAACGGTAGCGTTGCAATTGGGAAAACGCTCTAACTGCACTGGTAGATAATGCGCAACCTTCTTTGTGAGCGAGCAGCAATTATACCAAAAAAATAAAAAACGCGACCAACAACAATTATTGTTGTAGCTCAAATGGAAATTAAAGAAATTAATTTGCAATTAAATTTGAAGTAATATGTACAAACGACAAAGCAAAATGCATTGCACTTGACGAAATGTAAAAGCTGGAAATAATATCATATGTACTACATATCATACATACATACATACTACATGTATCAGAATATGTTTATGTATGTATGAAGCAACATGGTGCATAAAAACAAAATTTTACACAAGAATTTTATTTGCATTATTTTGCTTTGAAATTGCTGAGCGAAGCCGAGCTTTAGCCTTTGCATGTTTCTGCTATTTAGGTTTTTAAGAAGCGAACATTGTATGTATTTAAAATATAGTTAGCACATAATAACACATGGATGACCATCAATAATTATCCATGTTTAGGCACCATGTTGATAGAAAGGGGAAGAGGCGGCTGTCTCAAGCAATAAACAAATGTACTTACCACAGCGTTTTGAAATATTTCAACGTCACTTTGCTTTTCTACATTCCAGAAATAGAGGGCACCTTTAACAATATAGACAGCGCGGTTTCAGTGCTGGAGAAAAGGGTAATACAAGCCCAGCAGGAGTTCAGCTAAAACTACATGCCTTGTGAACAGATGAACTCTCCACGGAGGATTTCTCTCAGTGCTTCTATGAGCGGTCGCGCTGTACGAGATTCTATTGACGCTCATAAAAATGGAGGAAAGTAGTCGCATGTGCAGACGACGTCGTAGTTACTGTATCGCGTCCATTACCCTCGACAATGCTACCATACCATAAACCATGTTAGACGGAGCTGATACTGTTTACAAACAAGAACAAAATACCACGGTTTCGTCCGCGCTCTCCAAAATAATACTAGAGAGAGACTCAATTATCTCAAGTAATCTTAAAACGAACGTAGGTTCGAAAGTACCGACATAGCCTTTTACTTGTGCAAAAGAATCGCTCGCAAAAGCTGTGGTCTCAAGCCTAAACTTGTGATTTCGCTATATACGGCCGTCCTCAGACCACCCATACCAACATATGGAGCTATAGCATGGTGGCCGGTCATGGACCAACAGTACAATATTAAAATAGTAGAGTACAGCAGGTAGCTTTCAGAGTGGTAAAAGTTGCACTAAGGTCGTACCCAACTGTTGAACTAAATATACTATTAAACCTGCTACCTATGAACCTATACTTACGTGAAACTGCAACTTGTTCGGCAGTCAGAATTTGTGAGTCTGGCAATTGCAACTCGAGGCAGTATGAGCACAGTGCTATCCTCGAAGGGACTGGAGGGGAAACGGGGTGCAAGGGAAGGACGCCATTTCACTCTAAACCGACGATTCCTAAATGGACTGCGGGTGTTCTGTGAGCATCTTAAGGTGTCTTCTGTGCGGCATCCCATAATGTGCTCTTCTCTGAGCTCGTTTAAGGTGAAGGCAAAAATATCGCTTTAAGTCACAGCCACTTCGAAAACAATACCCTCGTATGGGTACCTGTCACAGGAACATTGAGGACAATGAGAAGGCAGACGAACTCGCAACGGCAGAGCCCTGCTGTATACTGCGGAGGCGGTCGATATGTATCATCCACTTACATCAATCAATAGAAACATACAAGAAAAATTCCACGAATTAGCGCTCTCCAACTGGTACTCTCGAGCACATTCAAACCAGTTAACAAACCTGTCTGAATTTCGGCAGTAGGCTGTACTCCTACTACTGAATAAGTCAAGGAAAGACATCTTTGAGGAACACAACTAAAATGACGAGACACTGGCCGCTCGGCCTGCATGATGACATAATGGGGATCCCTCTCAATAGTATTTGAAGGAGCTGCGGCTAGGAAGGGAGCAAAGAAACAATCATGCCCTACCTGTGTGAATACCTGTCCTAGCTTAGACCATGATAATATGTATGAGCAGTTATATACTGCTTGACCTTCGGGAAGTAGCTAAATGCTCTACAAAAATTTCCCGCAGGTCCATAGTCCGCATGATACTCGTTACACGCACACTGCCTAGCCATACTTAAGCAGCAGCAATTGGTTCAAGAAGAATGTGCAACAAAATGACTTGGGTCCTTGATTGACGCCGGCGCAGCAACCCAATCATCCATGTTCTTTCTCAAAGCCGATTGCAAACGGATAGCGAATCGGAAGTATGCTATTTACTCGTCATTAACATTCGGAAACACTTCGATAACAAATCCATACGAAAATAAATCTATATATTCTTGATAAGGTTCGGTTAGGTTGAACTGGCCGGTCCATGAGGACCTCACATAGACTAAATAAGTCCGTAGTGTTACAAGAAGTTTGTTTTTAACAACCAAACTGAAAAAACCCTATCAAAAACCAGGACCTATGTTTTAAAATAACTCCATCCTCTTGGCAAATACTAGAAGCATCCTAGGATGTAAGCCAGTTGCTGCTTCTACATCTGACAGCTGCATCACCCCTGAATAGCTGGAGTCTAGCCTGGCAAATGCAGGGCACGAGCACAGAACGTGCTCGATCGTTTCCCCCTCCAACCCGCACTTCCTACAATGCTATCACTGACCAAACCTAATTTAAGCATGTGACGCCAGATGTAGTGTCCTTCTTTTTAATGATAGAAGAACTTTGTTAGTCTAAGGTTGTAAGACCTATACATAATCTTCGACACTTACAGCTCCGCGCTTGAAACCACGCCTTCCTTGCTTGATCGACCATACGCCACCTCTCGCCTTCGCTTAATAGCGCCCAGTCTAATTGGGACGCCTACGGAGCAACCTTCAGGGATGCGCGCTTTTTAGCTAGTTCATCTACTTTTTCATTCCCATCTATTTCCATATGTCCTGGGACCCCAATATATATGTATGCTTCTCCCTGTCCCGATTCTCTCCAGGGACTGCTTACATCCTAACACGCATTTAGATGCTGTGCTATGCGAGATTATTGCCTTAATTGCTGCTTGGCTGTCAATATAAAAGTTAAGACGATTGCAGCTTGGGCTATTTTCATCCAGTGTTTCTACTGCTTGGTTACGGCTACTTTTTCCGCTTAAAAAACGCTACAGTAATCCGGCAGCCTGTGTGATCTGTTTATTTCCGGATCAGCATAGTATACGATACCCTACACTAACACTCTGTAATACCCCATACAGCATACCATTCCCACCTGCATATTACGTCGATACTTACTTGTAAGTCTCTAGTGATCCTATGGCTTGCTGAATTGCTAGGATTTCTAGTTGAAACACATTGCAAAATGACTCGTCAATCTCCAGGTACTTTAAATAGATTCCATCCCCTACAGCTTAGTTTATCTTAGAACCCTTGCAGCAACTTTGAGCAACTAGGCAAAAAAGTAAAGAGAGTTTGTATTTGCCGAATAAAAAATGTCATCATACATATTTATATATGTGATAACCCCAATACGCGCCCTCTTTTTCATTTTGTTATTTAGCTCGATCTTTCCAGAACAGTTGTAAGGCGCTCAATGTGTAGTAAAATCAATAACATACAAACAAATACTGGTTACCCGAATAAATGAAGAGCAGTTGATTTACGACTCACACAATCACAAACCCGGATCTTTGCTGTTGATCTTCGGCACACTGCCACGGTCGCAACACAAAAATTGTCTGTTGTATTGGTAGTTTTATCGACTTTGTAATACTGTTTTCACACAGAAACTTAATGATCTCATTTCACCTGCTAATGAAATCGTAAATTTTTTGCTTTCACACAGAAGTAACTGCTCGATTAGTATGAAGGATGAGACAGACAATCATGGCGGAACGATACAAGGTGGGAGCATGGTGACATACTTACAAACAAACAAAATTCCATGTACTTGTAAATTCAATGGACAAATGTCAAAATCGTACTGCGCCGGTAGTTGATGTATCAAATCAAATAAAAAAGGTTATAATCAGCTGTTCGATGCGGCCACCTTGTATCGTTCCGCCATGCAGATAATGACCCCTACTAGAATACTGACTATCATATGACTATCATCTGATTGTCAGCAATGTCAACCTAACGATCAGCGCCACATACAAACTTTCTATCACAAACTTAAGGGGACTTGCGCAAATGTGATGTAAACAACTGTGTACATGTGAGTTTTTGTCTTCTTCTTATATCTGCTGGTATCTACTGTATGTTCTTTTGTTCTGTACCAGGTGTCCGAAGCTTTCCCAGTTGAAGTCCTTTTTCATGATTCTAGGCAGTCGTTGGGTACATGCGGAGATGCGTGTGCGAACAAAGGAACATACATAAATTTGAGTATCAATGTTTACGTCATCGCAGGATCAGCATTGTCAATTACAAGTGTGAGTGTATTAGTAAAACTATCAGCGTTTCTTGTAGGGGACATTTGCTTTGACAAATGACATTTTTAAATTAAGAAGCGGAAACGGAAGCGGAACGCTGCCAACAGAGTTGCATTGTGCTTTTGACTTCATTAGGAATTCGATTAGCTACTAACGAAATAATAATAGATTCGAATTTTGTAGGGAAGATTGAGCTCAATAAGCGTCTTAATGTAGAAAACTGCCTTTATTATTCAATAAGCCGTCTGTGTGAAAACAGTATTAGTCTCTGCGCTGATTAAAAAGTTCACTGGTTGAAATAAAATTTAGCTAATGAGATTGATAACAACGTGCCGCATACAATTAATGTCAGTCTTTATTTAATCAATTAGGCACAAAATAGTGAAACAAATGTTTTACATTTTATATAACTTTAGGTAAATTTTGGAAAAATTTTATTAAACCAGTGTACTTGTGTTCTGAAATATATACATATGCAACTTGTCCGTCTAGCTTGCGACTGGAATTTCGGGACTGACTTCAAAGAAGTTTGAAAGCGATAAAATTTGATACTCATACAAATCTTAAGTTTTAGGATAACTGTGATTAAGAAAATATCTATGCAATATATTTATATTAGACTTTTCTAAAAATTCTAATTTCCATAACACAGTTTCTACATTTCTAGATTCGTTACAATATCTGAAGAAATTCTCGATAACTCTGTATATGAAATTCCTTTTATTAAGAGCACTATTACGGTCGTAAAACTTCACAATGTATTCTCTTATAGTGTGTTACAAACTAACTGAATAAATCTTGCTTAGATTGCGCTGCTCTCATACTCACAGTAGCCTCGTTCGCCTTTTTCTCCCAAGCTCTAAACCAGGCATGCTTAACCAACGAACCGATTTCATTTCGTTACGATAATTAACGTTAATTTGACGTTCTTAACGTTAATAAACGAAACGAAATGATATCGGTTCGTTGGTTAAGCATGCCTGCTCTAAACTTTCTATTAGTTCCTTATTTACATCTCCCATTTATCTTCATCTCATATTCGCTGTATGCCTGCATAATTTTAGTTTGTGTAATGTCATATGCTTCCTTTATTGCTGTGTACGTGTATTATCGTTTGCGCTTTTAGCTGCTGTTTACATGTACAAATGTGTGGTTGTTCTCTGCTTCATCTGCTTACTTTGCTGTGGTTTTTGTGCAGCAGTTATTTACTAGCGACAAAGTAATGAATCGAAATTGTTAATATTCGTCACGGTGCTCTCCACCAAAATCTGTTCATCCCAATCAGACGAATTTCCCGATCAAAATGCTGCGAGCCTCTCCAAATGAATCGCCCATCTTCTATTTCGTGGTTTTACAATTTTTCGTATGCCAATATAGACGTATGAAAGCGATACGTTTTACAACTTTGTATGGGCTTTCCCAGTGACACCACAGAAATTTTGATGAAAGCCCTTTCTGCTGGTGAGTGTTGTATAACAGCACCAAATCTCATTTCAGGTAACCTTCTTAATGGTTGTCCTTGTTGTAGCTGTCCTTCATCTTACTAACTACTCATGATCTTGCTGCGTTGTCTCACACTCTGCTGTTTGGACCATGAAATACTGCGAAAAGCTTCACGGATTGGTTTTGCATCATCAGTGTTGATTTGATGTTTCACAGCAGTAGTTGCATTGTTTTTTGGGAAGTGTCGTGCTTCTTTCGGATGCGTCCATTCGATTGTGTTAATACCAGTGTTTTTCGAGCAGGTACATTAGTTTTTGATTTGTTTAACACGTTCTTTCCATAAATCTTTGCCCGGTCTACTGACTTTGTGGTTCTCCTTACTCGTTTACTGCTGAGCCACTTTTCAAATAACCAACGTTGAGTGGCACACCTTTGATTTGATAACGCATAATCCGACTTTACTAGTTGATCTTGACTCCATGGTCAACTAAGAAGTCCACTGCTAATATGACTTCATCAACAATAAAACAGGATAGAGCGACCTTCCCAATCATGGACTTCGTTATACTCACCAGTGGACGTACGCAATCTTATTCCGTGTGGTTGGCTTACTCTCCTGTTGACTAAATCAGATTGGAT
This sequence comes from Eurosta solidaginis, assembly GCA_029619165.1. Lineage (NCBI taxonomy): Eukaryota > Metazoa > Arthropoda > Insecta > Diptera > Tephritidae > Eurosta > Eurosta solidaginis. The sequence goes on from JARSSU010003797.1 coordinate 15,371, forward strand.
TATGCAATGAGATGCGCCAGTATATAAAAGCTCCTTTTTATCCACATATCCTCCAACTGTAAGACTGCTCTATTTTCTTCCGATTTGTGATACAGATATAATGTGGCATTCAATAGCTGGAGCATGTACTCGCTCATTGCCTTTGGCTCTCTCTAGCTCACCTCCTACAGCTTTGGGTTTCAAGTTACCCTTGTTATTGTCCTTTCCACTTCCGCACGAGGTGCTCTGTAAATTTTCCACAATACTATTACTGAAGTAGTATATTTTGCCAATTTGTTGTATCCCCACTGTAGTTCGGGGCATTGCTGCAGCCCCCGTTTCGTTCAGTTATTCGTGCGTCCAAATGTATGGCGGCTGCAGTTGGCACAACAATTAGTGCAACACCGAAGTGCAACAGCTCATAAAAACAGTTAATTGGAATTTTATGCAAATCGTAAACATTAAAATAATTATAGTTGTTGACTCGTGTTTCGAGCTGATTTCAAATAAACAAACGAAGAAAAAAAAACAAAATTTAAAAACGTAATAAGTGAAAAAAGACCAAATTGAAAATGCCTACCAAAAGCCAACAATGCCAACATAAAAGTTATTAAATGCATTCATAGAGAAGGAAATGCATTGGCTGCAATTTCGCTAATACCCAAATAAAATGAAAACAAAAATTGTTTAATAAAATTAGCTTAATTTAGTCGCAGTCACGCCCCTTACTCGCATGCTATACAAGAAAGCTATCTGCCTCTGAGAGTTGAGCGCCCAAAATGTGCATCCAATTTGTTTACTTTTGATAACAGACAGGTGAAACAAACACACACACGCTCACATAGATAAGTTTATGTACTGCCGTCAAACATGTTGTTGTCACAAGCGTGGCGAGTGCAAGCGAATACATACATATTTATATGGATCCGGATATAATTTACTTTACAACAGATTTAATGTCTTGTAAAAATGCGCGATTAACAGCCACTGGCGCAAATAACCCAAACAACGATTAAGCTGCAAGCTTCTGTGTGTACATGTATGTATGTGTGTATGCTTGTGGGTTACAAAAAACAGTATTCGCCGTAAAAAGCACACCAATGAAGTTGTTGTACAAATACTTTTTTGCTTTTTTATTGGCGGCTTGTCGTTTGCAGTTCGCTAATTGCCAGTTGTAAGCCTAATTTAGCCAAGCCAAAAGGAGCCAGTAAGGAAGTCTAAATTCTGTTGAAAGCGCTCGTCATATACCTACTTGTAAATTTTAAAAGGCTTCCCATATCAGCGAGGATATGTGGCTGTACTTATAACTATGTATATACAGCAGATAACGCAAAGATAGCGGTAGCAATTTTTATACTCAGCTGAGCAGAGCGCACAGAGTATATTAATTTTGTTCGCATAACGGTACCCCGTAACGGCATAAACTAATCGAGATAAATATATACTTTTATATATTAAAATGATCTGTGCGAAAAAAGTAATTAATTTAGCCATGCCCGCCCGTTCGTCCGTAAACACGATAACTTGAGTAAATTTTGAGGTATCTTAATGAAATTTGGTATGTAAGTTCCAAAGCACTCATCTCAGATCAGATGACACCGCCCACTTTTAAAAGAGGGTAATTTAAAAGTTTTGCAATCTGTAATTTGGCATTTTTTTAAAATATCACGATGAAATTTGGCGGAGACGTTACTCCTATTACTATATGTGTTCTAAATAAAAATTAGCAAAATCGGATAACGAACACGCCCACTTAAAAAAAATGTATTTTAAAAGTCAAATTTTAACAAAAAATTTAAATTCTTTACAGTATATAAGTAAATCATATCAACATTAAACTCCAACTATGGTGCAATAAAATACAAAAATAAAAGAAAATTTAAAAATGGGCGTGGCTCCGCCCTTTTTCATTTAATTTGTCTAGAATACTTTTAATGCCATAAGTCGAACAAAAATTTACCAATCCTTGTGAAATTTGGTAAGGGTATCGCTTATATGACCATAACTCTTTTCTGTGAAAATGTGCGAAATCGGTTGAAGCCATGCCCAGTTTTCATACACAGTCGACCGTCTCTCCTTCCGCTTGGCCGTTAACACGATAACTTGAACAAAAATCGATATACCTTTGCTAAACTTAGCTCACGTACTTATCTGCGCTCACTTTATCTTGGTATTCAAAATGGGGAAATTCGACTATGACCACGCCCACTTTTTCGATATCGAAAATTTCGAAAAATGAAAAAAATGCCATAATTCTATACCAAATACGAAAAAAGGGATGAAACATGGTGATTATTGGATTGCTTTTTGACGCAAAATATAACTTTAACAAAAAAACTTTGTAAAATGGGTGTGACACCTACCATATTAAGTAGAAGAAAATGAAAAAGTTCTGCAGGGCGAAATAAAAAGCCTTTGGAATCATGGCAGGAATACTGTTCGTGGTATTACATATGTATATATATAAATTAGCGGTACCCGACAGATGATGTTCTGGTCACCCTGGTCCACAGTTGGGCTGATATCTCGAAAACGCCTTCACATATACAACTAAGGGCAACTCTCTTTTAAAACCATCATTAATACCTTTAATTTGATACCCATATCGTACAAACACATTCTACAGTCACCGCTGGCCCCCCCCTAATGGCGATATCTCGAAAATGGGTCCACCTATAGAACTAAGGCCCACTCCCTTTTAAAATACTCTTTAATAGCTTTCATTTTATACCCAAGTCATACAAACAAATTCCAGGGTTACACTAAGTTCATTTTCCTGCATGGTGATTTCCCCTTATTTGACAAAGGATGAAGGAAATTCGTTCTAATAAACATCACCATTGGTCTACAATTTGGTCGATCTTTCCCAAATGTATGTGATGTGGAATTAAAAACCACTTGTAAACCATCTACGAAACTCTACGAAACCAACGCAGCTGAGTATGTAATGTTCGGTTACAACCGAACTTAGCCTTCCTTTCTTGTTTTTGATCAAATTTATTTAATTTAACCTGCCACTTTTGCAAATTGCTAAATCCGGGTTTTTTGTGCGAGTTTAAAATATGGCTAAAATTACGAGAGTCAATATACCTTTCCATTTTGGTCGATAGAATATAATTTTGCTGCTCAACTTAATTTAAGCGCCAAAACTGGCAGCGTTACATTCTATTCAACTTAAGCTGAAGCTTAAAATCGTACTGAAAAAGGGGCTACGTAGTTAGAAAAATTGTATGGAACATCATTTATTTTTTATGAGTGATGATACTTTAAAAGAGCCATCATTTGCAAATAAAATTTGCGGCCTAATAACTTTTGTGCTAATCACAACTAGGTATAAATGTAAGAAAGCTTAAGAAATTTGTTATGCATATTAAATGCATCGTCGTTTATGAAATGTAAATTTTTAATTACGGTAATTATTCAATCAATTTAAGGAAAAGGTTTAATGAATTCCTTGAAAAATTGTTAAATTGTAACAGTTATAAAATATTTACTTAATAAGCAAATAAACCCATAGGATTCAATGAAAACTGAGAAACTGTGTTCACTCATTCCATACGCGTTTTGAATATACCTGCAGATCTCAATAAGTTTGTGAAATATTCTTAACCCCTCTAATATTCTAGGAGCGCTCATAATTTAGAAGTGCAATATGTGTGCAAAGTATGTGAAAATAATAGACATCACAAATATGACGATATAAGAGTCTTTTATGACTCACATATGTTGAAAAAATGTGTGCTTTATGGCTAGCGTGTTCAGCAAATAAGGCAACATCAGAAAAAATATTCAAATTTCATTTGGGAAAACTGTTCCTTTAAATTTAATTTGTATATAATCGTAACGTTTCTTGTTACTTCCTTTGTAAATTGGCATGGACGCTTTTTCCTTCGTGGACCCTGCGCCTAATAATTTATTAATTTACGCATATTCACAATGTTTGTAGATACCTTTGGACTTTTTTGATTGCAACGACAGGCTGCCTCCGCCGTGTACCCCGGTTGATGTGTCGAGCCTTCGTGTGACTTAGATTAGCGCTGACGTCGGTATGCCCCACCTTTAAGGGGTTCCATTCCAAATATCGTGCTTTACAACAAGGAGTCCCAATACGCTATCCCATTTTTAATGCCTATCGTCAAAAATCCACCTCGAATGGGCAATCCTAATCCCTTATATAATGCATAAAAATTACTCTGAAATGAGTCACATAAGAAGTAAACTAAGAGCGTAATTGGAGTCTGATCAAACTCCTATTAAGGGGTCGGATCGGCTCACACAATGTATGAAATAAGATCAATATTGGGCAAACATTTGCAATAAGGGAAATAAAGTCCTTTCTGGCTCTTAAATAAGCTCATAATGAGTGTAAGTGCTCCGACTTAGATGTCTTTTCGTGCGTGCGCTGAAGAAAATATTTCCTAAATAAATTTTGCAAAAAACCTTCAGTTTAATGAGTAAGACTTTTTAATTGTTATGTAAAACTTTTCATTAATTTGAGAGAAAATTTTTCCCATTGTGAACTTTATCAAGTAGCGCAACTAACAGCTAATGGCCATATTACGAAAATCTTTAAGGAAATTCGAGTTAAATTTTTAAAAAGACATAAACTTTGACAATTTTGGAAAATGTAGCTTTAGCACACCTTATTTGTAGTAATTAAGAGAATAAAATTTGGTTATATTCAGGTGTTTAGTTTTTATTTTTTATTACTTCCTTTATATTAGGTCAGTTGAATGTTTGTCCGCTTTTCCTACAAATCTTGCAATCGATTTTAGAGTAAATCCTCATTGAGCTACAAACGTGAAACTTTACACATAGGTTAGAACACCATGACAATGCAATAAAGGGCAAAAAAATCCGTTAGGTGCCGCACGGATCGAAATAATTAGATAAGAATTTGAAATTTCAAATTTAATTCAGAGGTCGCACGGGATGATATATTTAGAAAAATCATACGATACGGAGGGAATTTGCGATTGATTTTTATGTAAGTTCTCTTTGAGCGTAAAACCTATCAGATAGGTTAAGACACTGAGAAAATATAAGAAAAGAAGAAAATAAAAAAATTTTAAGCACTTACTTTATATAAATGGACAAAAATTAGCGAAAAATGTCTCCTTATATAAAGACATATTCTTGTTAAATTTGATTTTTAAATTTTGACATAGAAATTGCAAAAATATTTAGGAGAAGTAAAAATATAAAATTGGAGCGCATTGATTGACTAATAATATCCCCTTCCTACCAACTTTCCAATCCAAGTAATGTGCGCTCCACTTTTATATTTTTACTTCTCATAAATTTGTTTGCAATTCTTAATTCAAAATTTAGCAAGAATATATCTTAATATAAGGAGACGTTTTTTGTGTCCATTTATATAAAGGAAGTGCTTAGAATTTGTATACCTTTCATGAACATGAAATGGTATATTAACTTTGATCCGATGTTTGTAACGTTGAGAAATATAGAAGATAGACTCACCATTAAGTATACCGAATTGATCAGGCGGACGAGCTGAGTTGATATAGCCATGTCCGTCTGTCCGTCCGTCCGGCTGTCCGTCTGTCTGTTTGAACGCAATCTAGTCCCTCAAATTTTGAGATATCTCAATGAAATTTGTCACAAGGATGTATTTTTGTATTATATTAGATATTTGTCGGATCCGGTAGGATCGGACCACTATAACATATATCTCCCATACAACCGATCGTTCAGATAAGACGATTTTGGTCATTCCTGCTGCTATTTAAAAAGTATAAACGTGAAACTCGGTGATATATATTCTAATATATCATAGAAGTTATCCTGAAAAAATCAGTTTGATCGGAGCTATATATAGTATATGTCCCATACAACCGATCGTTCGGATAGAAAGATTTTTGGCAATTTCTCCCTTAATTTCCAATATAAAAACGTTAAACTTGGTGATATTTATTCTAATATATTGTAACTAATATTAGCCAAACTAAGAGGTGCTGCCATCTCTAAGCCGATGCTAAGGAGCGCCTTGCATGCACATCCATAGATCAATCATTATGTATCTACATAAACGAATAAAACATTATGTCTACACATATGTACGTACACGCAGCAGAGAAGAGATGCTCCCAAAAGTATGCAATTGTAATTGTTGAAGTGTCGCTCACAAATACACGCATATAAGAAGCTATATACGTGCATCTGTAGTTATAATTATATAACGGCAACCAAGCAAATTCTGGAAGCGCCTAGAAGATGCCACGAGGAAATCACAGAGTATAAAAGCACCAGCGGTAGAGGCGCTATAATCAGTTTCGATTAAGACGCTATCTAACGAGCAATAACAGTATTATTTCGAAAGTCGGTTTCATTTAAGCTATCAGTTTGGTTATTAAGCCAGCTAGTTGCAAAGTATAAGTGTTATTGTGAAGTACTTTAATAAAGGCCAGTTTTCCATTATTCGATATTGGACTTATTTATTCAACAGTTTAGTGATACGAACTTAGCAAAAGTGCATATAAGAGGATTTGCAGTAAATTCGTTACAACATCATAGAAGATTTCCTGTAAAAATAATTTCGATTGGAGCTATATATAATATATATCTCATACAACCGATCGTTCAGATAAGGGGGTTTTTGCCATTTATTATTTTATATTTATCTTAAAAATCGTTTAGGTATGTCATCTATATATTTCTTATCTTATACATCCGATTATTTGGAAATTACGAACGGGACAAGATTATTGTTCAGCCCCATTCATGAAAAGTATGAAGTCTTCGGTACAGCCGAAGACAGTCCCGTCCTTACTTGTTTTATTTTATTTTTATTTTTTCTACATTTATGTTCAATATTGAAAGAAAGGAAAGAATTTCTATGGCATGTATCATATAACAATTTTTCCTACTTGAGAAATATTTTCCTCGTTTAAAGGACATTTTTTTGAGTGTGCCTTGCTTGTACGTGAGGAACTCACATACACTGAATGGGTCTCCAGAAGTTTGCTCAACGATCAAACTGGAAAACGCTATCAGAAACCTATGTTATAAAATAACTCCATCCTATTGGAAAATACTAGAAGCTCTTTGGGTTCTATGCTATTTGCTGCTTCTAAATCTTAAAGCTATATCACTCCTAATAACTGAAGTCTTAGCCTTGCAAGCGTAGAGCAGGAGAACAAAACGTGTTCGATCGTTTCCTCCTCCAACTCGCACTTCCTACATTCATCTGCTATCACTAACAAGGTCTTATTTAAAAGCATGTGACGCTAAAAGGCATTTTCCAGTAAGAATACCCATCATGCGCCTACAGTCCCCTCTTTTCAACCATAAAAGTAACTTTGTTAAGCTTTTTCATTTTCATCTATTCATATACGCTCAGGGACCGAATATAGATGAATGCTGCTCCCTAACCCGATTCTTTCCAGGGATTGCATACACTCTAGCATAATTTTAAATGCTGTATTATGCGAGACTATTGCGTTTATTGCTGCTTGGCTGTAAATATAAAAATTAACGCGGCTGCAGTTTAAGCAAATTTCATGCAGTGGTTCTACTGCTTCATTCTCGGCTGCCACTTCCGCCTAAAAAACACTACTGAAATCTAGTACCTTGTAGGATTTGCTCATTACCGGATCTGTGCAGTATACCGCAACCCTACTCTTCCATTGTTTTGGAGTCATCGAATACACGTGTATTGCCTCTTCTAGTAGTCCGTTTGTCCTATAATTGATGACGCTATACTACTATGGTCATATGGTCTGCGCTCAAGCTGCTCCCTGGGCACTGAGCCTCGTTGAATTTCTCAACGCTGTGTTCTTTGCAGCCGTTTTGTGGGGTTCTTCTCATGGTGCCTAAAGTGCTCTCCTATAGTATGAAATAAATCGCAACTGAAACTGAATTGATCACGACATAGTTCCGAACCATTATTGAGGACAATCTAAACGGTTCAGAAGTGATAGCGAAATAAACTCGAAAACAATCCTTTAATGATGCTTTGGGGACTTAGAAGTAATCTCAAATGAGTCCCCAAATAATAACGAATGATCCTGTATAAGTCGCGAAATGGGATTAAAGTAATCCTAAAAACAATCCCGAAATCATCTGGAAATTATCCAGAACACCACTACCATTTGATTGTTATTGGGAAGCACATACAACTTGAGGTTGAACTTTAACCTCCAATAACTAACTAATAACCATCCTTGGAGACCACCCAGTTTCCTATAAATATATGTATAGCTGGTGATTTGTGTACTAAGGGTTAGAGTTCTGGAATACTTTTTACAAAAGCTTGAAAATTTACCATACGATTTATATTTCTATGCATTAAAATAAAAAGCTTACTTGTTTACAGACTCTCTTTTGGGTTACCCTAAACAGTATTTTTCCCTATACCCAAACAAAAAGTTTTTTGGCCACCCTAATGCACATACATACCTACTTAGGTATACGTCCCCTCAATTACTTTAGAAGAAGAAGCTCTACGATTATTTGTTTGCTTCTTTGGCATTTGGAATTTCATTTGAATATTCTAACAACTTGGAAGCCTAATGAAACGTCAGCTGTTGTACAAATTCTTCTTTTATTTATGCAAATTTTCTTAAAACAAAATTTGTTCAAAAATATACATGCAAACTGTTAGATATGTATGTATATGTGTATATTAAATTCAACTCTTTATCAAATGACGGTCGATTGCTTTCGGCACTTGCAGTTAGAAATGAACTTTAACTCAGCTTTGTTCTGGTCCTGCACAGCGCCGGCAGTTCGGTTGACAAAATTCTTAAACAATTAAATGCAAAATTATTCACTTCGACAGCTGTTTGCTAACTGTAAAATAACAAATTTCTAAGACTTGCTGAGCATACAAATTTGGAAACAATTCATTATTGACTTCGTTTTAGTTGCAGATCTCACAGTTTATTAAGCTGAAACAAACTTAATAAAACAAATAAACAATTGAAATATATGCAATTGAAATTTGTTTCTTATATAAAATAATTTAATTTTTTTTGTGTCATTTTAGAGCACGCCTTATGCTTTAAAGGATGGCAGCTGCAGTGGCAGTGAAGTGACAACTTGGACTTCGACGGGTTTACCACCATCAACCGGTTACTATACCTACGATCCAACATTCGGTGCGTATGGGTAAGTGAAGGGGTATAAAGTATTGTGTGTTTATATTGTTAAGAATATTAGCAAAACTAAGGGGTGCTGCTATCTCTAAGCCGATGCTAAGCAGTGACGCGAATTCACATCAATAATTCAATCATTATGTATCTACATAAACGAAACAATAATTGCGTCTACACATATGTACCATGTACGAGCAGCGGGGAGTCAATACACAAACACATGCATATATCTGAGATACTCCTGAAAGTATGCAATGAGAAAAAAATCATGCAATTGTAGTTACAGCTGAGAAGTTCGAGAGCTGCTGGACTAGTAGATTCTGGAAGCGCCTAGAAGATGCGAACGTTGAAATCCGAGAGTATAAAAGGCGGCAATTGTAGAGGCGCTGGAATTCAGTTTGATTTGAATTGTCAAGCAGTTTCGACTAAGACGCTATCTAGCGAGCAAGAGCAGTATTATTTTGAATAGTAGAGTTTCATTTGAGCTATCAATCAGTGTGGTTATTAATCAAGCTACTCGTTGCACAGTTTGAGTGTTATTGTGAAGTACTTTAATAAAGGCCATTTTGCATTATTACAAATTGGAAATATTCAACAGTTTAGTGATTCGAACTTAGCAAAAGGGAAAATAAGAGGATTGCAAGTAAATTCGTTACAATTGGTGTCAGAAGAGGAATTGTTGAATAAATTCCGAAGATTGGGAATACAACTTGGGCATGGCAAAGTTCAGTGAATTGAAGATCCAGCAACTGAAAAAGGAGTTGGAGAACCGTGGATTAAATACAACCGGCAATAAGATCGAACTTCAAGCACGGCTACGAGAGGTAATGGAGTCGCAAGGAATTGATGTGGATGAGTTTGTCTTTTATCCTGATGGGGACGAAACAACAACAAAAATTGAAGAGAAAAACGAAACATCGCAGAGAGTTACGAGCACAGACTTGAATATGATTTTGGCTGCAATATCTGTTCAAACATCGACAATGTCATCTCAACTAGAAAAACAGAAAACGTATATGTCATCGCAGATGGAATCCCAAGAGACACGAATAACATCGAAGATTGAAGCACAGGAAACTCAAATTCCTTCACAACTGGAAGAACAGAAGACGTATATGGTATCCCAACTGGAATCGCAGGAAACCCGTATAATATCAAGATTGGAAGAACAGAAGACATATTTGGCATCTCAACTGGAAGCGCAAGAGGCACGTATATGTGAAATGTCGGCACAAATTTCGGGACATGTATCATCGCAGCTCTTTGTGAAACTGGAAGAGCAGGATGCAAAAATTTTACAACTCGAGGACAAAATTGATGCCGAAATAGAAACGTTAAAAGGTCATATGGAGCAGTTACAACTAAACTGCCCAGCTGTTTCAAAAGCAATCCAAAGGTAAAAACACCATCATTTGACGGTTCTGTTCCTTTCCAAGTCTTCAAGCTACAGTTTGAGAAGACCGCAGCAGTGAACCACTGGAATGCTGAAGATAAAGTTGCAGCTCTGTTCGTGGGACTGAAAGGGCCTGCCGCCGAAATCTTGCAGACTATTCCAGAGTACGAACGGAACAGCTATGAAGCATTGATGGCCGCTGTGGAGAGACGTTATGGAAGCGAGCATAGAAAACAGATATTCCAAATTGAGTTGCAAAACCGTCACCAAAGAGCGAATGAGACTTTGCAGGAGTTTGCCTCGGATGTTGAAAGGTTGGTACATTTGGCAAATGCGGACGCACCCGTGGAGTACACCGAGAGGGTAAAAATCCAAAGTTTTATAAATGGCATACGAGACGCAGAAACGAACATAAAAATGTCTGTGTAAGCTAGTTTACAAAGCACGCCGTGTGGAGGTAGAAAGGCCAGAGTGGGTAGACGAAATATTGGAGGCGCTGAAAGGATCGCAAAAGCGGAGTGAAAAAGTTATCAAATGTTTCAAATGCGGGAAGTCCGGTCACATTGCCCGTCATTGCGATCTTGATCCTAGTAGTTCCAACAATGTGGGTGGCAGTAAACGCAAAGCTGGAGGAGATGAGCAAGAGCGAGTAAGAGATAGAGATCAAGAGCTAGATCCAGCTATTGAATACCCTGTGATATCTGTGTTGCAAATTGGTAGAAAATCGAGCAGTCTTACCGTCAGAGGGAATGCGGATGGCAAAGAACCTGTACTGACTGTAGATACGGGTGCATCTCATTCCTTGATTCGAACTGATTTGGTCTACAGGAGAGTAAAGTCATTGCCTAGAGCAAGGTTGCGTACGGTCACAGGCGAGTATAGCCAAGTCCAGGGAGAAGTGATATGTGAAGTCCTAATTGGGAAGGTCATGGTTTTACACAAATTCGTTGTGGCGGAGATCGTTGATGAAGTCATATTGGAAGTGGGCTTCTTGGTTGACCATGACATCAGGATCGATATGCGGAGGAAAATTATGCGCTATAAGAACCAGGATATACCACTTAACTTTAAATTGGAAAAAGGGTTCAGCAGTAATCGGGTACTGGTGGAGAAGACTCGACAAAGGCCACGAAATTCAAAGGTAAAGGTTGATGGAACAAATGGGCCAAACAAATAAAAATCGAAGGTACCTGTGAGAGAAACACTGGCATTGAAAAGCCCTAACGGACGTACTAAAACGAAGGAAAGGATTTCGCAGAAAGAATGCAAGGGTGGTTTCAAGCCAAGGCACACTACTGTTGTGGAGCGTCGGAACGATACTGATTATGCAAAGCAAATCCGTCCACCGCAAGCTCTGCGAAGTAGTTCTTCATTGGCCGAGCAACAGAGTGCGAGGGAACACAGGGTACGGCAAGGAAAATAATTCGGAAGGCTTCCGGGAGGGAGATTTGGTACTGTTATACAACACTCACCGGCGGAAAGGGGTTCCATCCAAATTTCGGTGCAGTTGGGAAGGCCCGCGACAAGGTTGTGAAGAAGATCAGTGATACCATCTACCGCATACAAAGCATAGAGAAACCACGGAGTAGAAGAGTGGTACATTTGGCGATGCTAGCAGCTTTTAGATAGAGAGATTTGTCTGATCGGGACGAACAGACTTTGGTGGAGGGCAGTGTTACGAATATTAGCAAAACTAAGGGGTGCTGCTATCTCTAAGCCGATGCTAAGCAGTGACGTGAATTCACATCCATAGATCAATCTTTATGTATCTACATAAACGAAACAATAATTGCGTCTACACATATGTACCATGTACGTATACGAGCAGCGGAGAGTCAATGCATAAACACATGCATATATCTGAGATACTCCTGAAAGTATGCAATAAGAAAAGCTATAAAATCGTGCAATTGTAGTTACAGCTGAGAAGTTTGAGAGCTGATGGACTAGAAGATTCTGGAAATGGAAGCGCCTAGAAGATGCAACGTTGAAATCAGAGAGTATAAAACGCAAATGTAGAGGCGCTGGAATACAGTTTAAGTTGAGCTATCGAGCAGTTATTGATTAAGCACGCAATCTGGCGGGCAACAGTAGAGTTTCATTTGAGCTATCAATCAGTTTGGTTATTACGCCAGCTAGTTGCAAAGTATAAGTGTTATTGTGAAGTACTTTAATAACGGTCATTTCCAATATTGATGTTATTTATTCAACAGTTTAGTGATTCGAACTTAGCAGAAGGGCAAATAAGAGGATTTGCAAGTAAATTCGTTACAATATTTTTTATAATCAGCTAAGCAGAGCTCACAAAGTATATTAATTTTATTCGCTGTTACGGACTACAACGGCATAAACTAATCAAAATGATCTGGGCGAAAAAACGAAATTCATTTAGCCATGTCCGTCCGTCCGTCTGTCCGTAAACACGATAACTTGAGTGAATTTTGAGGTATCTTGATGAAATTTGGTATGTAGGTTCCTGGGCGCTCATCTCAGATCGCTGTTTAACGAAATCGACTAAATCACGGTCACTTTTTCGATATCGAAAATTTCGAAAACCCGAAAAAGTGCGATAATTCATTAAAAAAAAATAAATAAATGTAAGGCGCGATAACCTTCGAAGAGATCTCTTCCAATTTGCGTCGTGCTCCTCTTGTTTCTCCCTACAGATTGGCCGGACGGGACCTACATGTTTTATGCCGATTCCGAACGGTATCTGCAAGGCAGATGAGTTTTCACTGAGAGCTTTTCATGGCAGAAATACACCCGGAGCGCTTGCCAAACACAGCCGAGGGGCGACCCCGCTTAGAAAAATTTTCTTTAATTTAAAAACTTTATTTCTAAAATTTTGATGTTGCTTTGCCCGGGGTGCGAACCCAGGGCTTACGGTGTGGTAGGCGAAGCACGCTACCATCTCACCACGGTGGCTGCATAATTCATTACCAAAGACGGATAAATCGATGAAACTTGGTAAGCGGGATGCCGTTATGACGCAAAATAGAAAATTAGTAAAATTTTGGACAATGGGCGTGGCACCGCCCACTTTTAAAAGAAGGTAATTTAAAAGTTTTGCAAGCTGTAATTTGGCAGTCGTTGAAGATATCATGATGAAATTTGGCAGGAACGTTACACCTATTATTATATGTACGCTTAATAAAAATTAGCAAAATCGGATGACGAACACGCCCGCTTAAAAAAAATTGAAGTCAAATTTTAACAAAAAATTGAATATGTTTACAGTATATAAGTAAATTATGTCAACATTCAACTCCAGTAATGATATGGCGCAACAAAATACAAAAATAAAAAAAAATTTCAAAATAGGCGTGGCTCCGCCCTTTTTCATTTAATTTGTCTAGAATACTTTTAGAGCCATAAGTCGAACAAAAATTTACCAATCCCTGTGAAATTTCGTAGGGCTTAGCTTCTAGGGCGATAACTGTTTTCTGCGAAAAAGGGCGGAATCGGTTGAAGCCACGCCCAGTTTTTATACACAGTCGATCGTCTGTCCTTCCGCTCGGCCGTTAAAATGATAACTTGAGCAAAAATCGATATATCTTTACTAAACTTAGTTCACGTACTTATCTGAACTCACTTTATCTTGGTACAAAAACTGGCTGAAATCCGACTATGACCACGCCCACTTTTTCGATATCAAAAATTACGAGAAATTAAAAAAATGCCATAATTCTATACCAAATATGAAAAAAGGGATGAAACATGGTAATTGGATTGGTTTATTGACGCAAAATATAACTTTAGTAAAAACTTTGTAAAATGGGTGTGACACCTACCATATTAAGTAGAAGAAAATAAAAAAGTGTTGCAGGGCGAAATAAAAAGCAATTGGAATCGTGGCAGAAATAATTTCGTGGTATTACATATATTACTAAATTAGTGGTACCCGACAGATAATCTTCTGGGTCACCCTGGTCCACATTGTGGTCGATATCTCGAAAACACCTTCACATATACAACTAGGGGCTACTCCCTTTTAAAACCCTGATTAACATCTTTAATTTGATACCCATATCGTACAAACACACTCTAGAGTCACCCTTGGTCCACCTTTTTGGCGATATCTCGAAAAGGCGTCCACCTATAGAACTATAGCCCACTCTCTTTTAAAATACTCTTTAATACTTTCCATTTGATACCCATGTCGTACAAACACATTTCAGGGTTGCCCTCGGTTCATTTTGCTACATGGTGATTTTCCCTTATTTTGTCTCCAAAGCTCTCAGCTGAGTATGTATGGTTCGGTTACACCCGAATTTAGCCTTCCTTCCCGGTTTTTACTACTATTATGACAAACTTTGCGCGCAGATTGTATAATATTTAGTCTAGTACCTTCGCTATGGCATCCGCTTTGTTGCGGTACGGGGGCTTACACCGCTCTCCCACTCACCGAGGACTCAAAGGGAGAGGCTCCGACCTAATCCATCTGCATGATCTGGGTCTAGCGTGTGGCTTTTCCAGTCCAGATCCAGCGACATCTCAGGCTGTGGAGGCAGACCCCGGCTTATTTCGTATACATGTGCTTCTGGGAGGCTAGAAACTTTGGCAATTTCGAGATCTGGTATGGAGGGCATCAGATCTCGGTTGAGGAGTCTAACCATCGCCAGTACTACTGAAGATGGTAAGCGACGACGGTGAAATACACTCCGAGGCTGAGAGCCAAACAAGCCCATATTTTAAAATCTGCGTATAACACGGGCAGGGAAAATATCTGTATAACAAAGAGGAATAACCTTATGAGGTAGCACCGGAAGGTAATGGCAAGGTTTAAGCAACCAACGTGACTAAAACTGATGGCCAAAAAGTGGCGCTAGGCGGTCAAAGGAAAAAAGCTACTAATGCATACACATGGGAGTCGATTAGCGCATAGGGCTGAAATAAGATTAGGCTTGATGCGGCTCTGAGAAGGAATCGAAAAAGCGTTAGCCACAAGCCACCGTCGATTCCCCCTAAGCCCTACAAGTAGCCATCATAGACCAAATTTACCCTGGCGGCAAGAAAACGCCCGAAATATTGCCACTGGTAGAGGGAAATGTAATGGAGAAAGTACTTGAAGCCGACAACCAGGTAGTGTCTTTCGATAGACCTGGCTGGTAAAGTTTGTCGGCTGCGGTAATAAAAGATCAATGGCTTACTATACGCATGCAGTCTGCGGCATAGACGCTTTGTGGTCAGGAGCCTCCGATAACGACAGCGGAATCCATACTGAAGCCAATTGGCAAGCGAAATAAGGAGCTTAAAGTAACCGATTGATTAGACGTCGCTGCAAGTCATAAAATGGAGCAATGGGTTTGCTGGGTTGGCTCTGGGCTTCATTAAATTGTTTGTGTCTGGTAACAGGTCTGTTGTGATAAGGTAAGCTTGCTCAGATTTTGCCTAGCTCTACCTAACGAGGTTCCGAGCGAACAATGGCATGGATGTAGCCCTTTTCTAAGAGCCCTGGCTGGTTAGAGACAGAGTTCGCGATAGGGGCTCGGACAGTCATTGTCTACATACATCACAAGCACTAAAATACCTAAATGATTCCAGGAATTGTCTCAGCGCAATTTATAGATTCTACAACCCAAACCCGGACGTGCATCCAGAAAATTACCATCAACATCTCCCCAATACCTTCGCGGAGTACCTTTATCGCTACAACAACAACCACTACAATAGAACCCTCGCATCCGCATCAAACGAGAAGTGATATTTAATGAATTGTGAAGAGCAAGATGTCCACCAGAGAGAGAATCTTCTTGAAACATAGTCAATTCCATCACTCGAGATGGGACTAAATATTTTGCCAGTTTATAAAAAAATAAAGATTTAAGCAATGATTTTGCAATACCTATACACTTAACTTCGCCACATTATCAAATTAAAAACAGCATAATAAGAATTTTTTTGTGACGAAGAGCAGTCACCATTTGTCTAACTAACTTTCAGAAAAAACTTTTGCACCAATAGAAAAATGGTCGCACAATACCCCAACAGCAACAAAAAGTTAAATAAATAAGTGCTTTAAAGTTTAAAGTTTTACTTGCCGACTACGCGTGTGCTTGCCATTGTTCCATTGTCACATGGCCGTATTCATTGGTCCACTCTAACACGCTGCTCCTACTCGCAAAGTCAAATTCGTTCTGAAGTCTGCCAAAGCGCCGTCAACTTTGCGAACTTGGCCACTTTTGCTTTCTTGGCTTTTGTTGGCTGTTCGCACCGCTTGCCGGCTGTGTCTGGCAAAGTTTCAATTGCTCTTCCATTATTTTACTTTGGTGTCGTCTGTTTCGACTTTACGAGCAAAAAGTAGCTTAAAGCCAGCGCAAGCGGTAGATAGTTGCCGCACGCATTTTTAAGTGCCAACCACTTGCCAAAATTACAACAAAACAAATAAACGACTAAAACGGAAAGCCATTCTACTATTCACTGTGTAGATGTCAGTGTGTGTGTGTGAGAATATGCTTAGACTTCTACAAGAGGGGTATTGTTTCGGGAGCTCGGCGTCTTTAAAGCAGCTCCTTTTTCTGGAGTGAATATATTTAAGTGAATTAAGCTGTAAAAAGTTTTCTTTCGTTTGTTTCTTGGGTCAATTTCTTTCCCTCAGAGCCACAAGTGCCATTCCGGTCTTGTCTTCACGCGTGAGTGGACGTGCGGTATCATCCTCGACTCAAAGTTAATTTCTTCGGGCTTTTTGTGCGTTGAGTGGAAAATTAAAATAGGTCTCAAGGTTGGCTGCTGTGCTCCCTTTGTGCGTTTTGGCGGAGTTAGGACATGCAATGCTTCCCTGACCTGGAGTTATAGCGGTTTTTGTGCACTCCTAATAGGAATCAGTGACATTTGATTTATATACTTAACATAATGTAACGGGATATTGTAACATGAACTAACGGAATACCTGGCGTGGTGCCAAAAAAAAACACCAAACGCGTTTTTGTATACGTAACGGGACTTCTACCCATAACGGGATAGTGGAAAAAACATGGCAACAAGCCATATATCGGATTTTCAAAGACATTTTGTGCCTGGCGTGGTGCCATTTAAAGACCAAAAAATTAACATTTCTGGAAATAACGGAATTGAATAAGTTAAGTTAGACAACCTGGCATTATGAGGGCTCTTTTAAGCATCTTGCCATACGACGCTTGCGAATGCAGTGTCATTTATATCACCACTAGTTCTCACCCACAGCTCCTATAGCTGATAATAATACCTTCTTCCGTATTCGCCGTCGGCATCATGTACATAACCATGCATCTGGCCCAGCGTTAAGATCTGGTTAAAGGTAGAGGTACCAGGTCTAAAGCCACGCTGATATGGTCCAATCAGGCGACTATGGGCTTCAGTCTTTTACATAATTCGCTAGATAGAACCTTATACGCTTTATTAAGCAGGCTGATTCTGCGGTAATAGGCGCGGCTTGCGGTATCGCCTTTCTTGGGGATTGGGCAAAGCCCACTTAAATTCCAATCTGCAGGCATTGGCTCATACGACCGTCTTTATTGTAGGTGTTGACGCATACTCTTTGCCAACTTTTCGCCTCGGTCTTGGAACAGCTCGGCGGGTAGTGGGTAATTGTCTATCACCTTGTGATTTCGTAGCCGGATTATTGCTATCCTTACTTTGTCATAGTCGGGTGCCGGAACGTGTCTTCCATCAACGGCGATTGAGGTATCGGGTTCGTTTACTCCCTCATTAGGTAGCAATGGGGAGAAATGTTCCTTCCATAACTTAAGCCCACCCTGTACGTCAATTACCAGCTAGCCATTATCATTTCTACAGAAATCTTCCCCTTATTAACCTGCCGTCACCCGCCGAATTTTTTGATAGAATTTTAAATCACTATTCCTTTAAGCCAGCGTATGGAGCTCCTCGCGCTCACGCCGTTCTGCCTTACGTATTTTCCATTCAAACAGAGTCTCTCTTCTTTCTTGCCTCACGATAACGCCCTAATATACCGCGCAGTTGCGCGCCTGTACGCAGCGTGGCCCTTAAAGCAGCGTCCTTCTTTTCCAAAGCTGCGCGACATTCTTCATTGTACCATCTTCGTATCATCGGTACGTAATGAGAGAGAAATATGTCCCACTGCTCGGCCACATAGATAGAGCGAAGATTACTCTCAGTGAGCTAGTGTAAGTGCCAAGTAAGCTGATCATCAGTGGTCTGTTTCATGCGCAGCTTTTCGACGACAATCTATTTTTGTCTCACTGCATGCACTTCCGTGTACGTAGCTGGGCTGCCACAAGTTAGTGGCTGTAGTCGATATTTAGCCCTCGTGGAGAGCGGAAATCCATGATACAGGAACTGTGCTTTCTGGCGATCATTATGTAAAATGCACCCTCTTGGCTACGCCACTGCATATAAATATATGCTTCCTGGGATGGGTACGTTCATCATACGCCATGGCGATCCATTTATTTTTCCTATTCCGCTACATTTTCTCTTTAAAGAAGAAGAAGACAAAGCAAACTATTCGCCAACAAAGAAACAGGCAGCAGTTGCTTCAATTACCGCATAGAGAACGCTACACAGGAGGCGCTTGTAAAGTTACCGGAAGCAGCAGCAGTAACGGCTGCCTTAGATTTGGCAGCATCCATCCGAAAAGCGTATGGGAATGAGTTGACTTGCTCGGCCCAGATGGAATTATCTCACGTCTCAATTTTCGCTTTTTATTGCGGCAAGTTCAAAAGTTCGGAATTTAGCCAACAATTTAAGAAGTTGTTGAAAACATATGTATGTATGCGCGCGTGTGTGTGTGTGTGTGTATGTACGATTGTGTAGCCAGACGATGAAGTGCAAAAAACATTATAACGCTTGTACTTCTTGGCATTTATGAGCGGCGAATGGCATTTATCGATGGGACGTGAAGTACGAAATAAGTTTGTGTAGTACGGACAGGAATGTTTAGGTGTGTGTATTTGTGTTTGAGGTTCAAAGTTCGATTTCTATATTATGTGTGTACAAGGAATTAAATTAACATTCTATTGTACATCAAAGCTGTATTAGTTGCATGGGAAAGATGTTGTGGAGAATCATTTGTTCAAAAATCTGGTTTCTATTTTGGCTTTAGAAGGTATTAAGTAATTTACAAATCTGTAGCGTGCTTTGTAAAGATTTCAGGTAGTCACGGTGCTTTATGGAATTTTTTGAGAGATTTATATACACGTGGAATGAGCTGGTTGTTCAGTTTTTGATTTTTTGTTTAAAGAGAAAGTTTTGAGCGTCATCTTAAAGTCATTCGCTAACTTTTATTGAGTTAAACTCCTTAGTCTACGTCTACCGGTTCTCTCAACACTTCAATGAAGTATTCCGCTGGGACGAAGTTTGAACAACATGGTCAACCTTCGTGAGGTAGCTCAGCTGTAAATCAATACTCGGATATTAACTAGCAAAATGGAAGGGTTGTCTTCTTCGTAAGCAGCTATACTTGCAGAGGGAGTTCTTCGAGGTTCTCCGATGCCGTCGCTAAGATGACAAATGAATAAATTCCATTGGAGTCACATGAAGGAGAGACAGGACGGCGAACAAGCCAGCTCGGTGTGGCATATCTGCAGTTTTTGAACTTCATATAATGAATCACGATCGCCAAACTTTCTTAATAATAGTTTTACGGATACAGCAATATTTGAGTGGTCTTTGAACATCTAATTAACAGTACGCTCAAGGTCTCACGGAGGTCATATTTTAGATTTCTGTACAGAAAACTAAAAAAATAAAGTAAAATTATTTCGCCTTTTATCGAAAACTAAAGCGCTTTGAAGCTCAAAGTCTGGGCTGGCCTGAGAACACATGAAGGACGTGGATTTCATTATTGCAGAGATGAGGCTTAAATCCCAATACCGGGAGAAAAGAATTTAAAGAGATTTACAAGGTATTATCTCAGATACACGTGGGACAGCGCGTTCCTGCCTTGTCTGTGTAGATTTGGAGCCACTTCCTTCGGCCACTGGAAGCTCGCTTAATTGTCGCACCGTCGCAATCCCCGCATCATATTGAGAATTAAGCTAATGACCTTCTTTTCTACAGATTTCTACCTTTCAGTGAACATCCAAGAAAGCCGGAGCCTTAGCGTTAACTTCCATGGTTTATCTTCTCGTTTAATATCGGTTGTTGGCATATCACCACCTTTAACGTCATCTCACTGACTTGCAGCTTTTGTGGTTATTGCTCTCGAGGTAATTGCCACCTCGCTATTGTAGTTTATCTGTCTCACAGCTGTAAACCCACTTGTCTTATGTATATTTCCTACCTGCATCTCAGCCCTGGGACTGGGTACCTTTTGTCTCTCGAATGAAGGCTTGTCGCCTTCAGCTGAACTTTGCTTTCACATTCTACCGTTCGAAAATTCATTCACTTCCTATCGGTTTCAGAACCAAGGGTTTCTCAGAGCAAGCGTCTTCAGTCTCACCTGCCAGGTCTGTTGAGTTGACCACTTCTCCCAAATGTTAAACAATTCTTAGTGCCGCAAGGTACTGCGAGAGAACTCTCTTACTCCTTTTGCTCGGCAGAGTGGGCCCATCTGTCTAATATTAAATATGGGGGAAAACCCCCACTACAGCAGCATCCATCGTAACTTCCTGAGGCAGTCCGGTATCGGTAAGACTCTATTGGAATACAGCCGAATACACCTTCTGGCTGCAATTCATCCAATAGCCACGGTCCTCATAACCTCCAAAAATCAGCATATGTTATGTATACAAATACTGTATGTTTTGGAGAAAATAAAAAGTTTTGGGGTTGTTGTTGTTGTTGTATTGACAGTACTTCGCCCCATTCCATGGGCACGACCCCTCACAAATTGTCATCAACGTCCTCTAAGGGGAGTCCAAGGAAACTGGCTGTTTCAAGAGGGCGACCATAGGGAGATAGGTGTTAGAAGCGTAGGTTGCACATTGCAATTGAAAAGTTGGTTGGTGTCATTTGGGGAGACATCGCTTGCAGGACATAGATTACGTATTTCGGGGCTGATTCTGGATAAGTATGAGTATAACCGGTTACAGTATCCAGAACGAAGTTGGGCCAGGGTGACTTTGTCTCCTTTGGTAGTATGCTTTCTTCTTCTGCAAGGGTGGGATATTGCATATGAATAACGGGGTTCACCAGGCGCGTCCTGGCAAAGGCGTTTACCGATTCTGTGTGGATTTTGCTTAGGGCCTGCTTATGCTCATCTGGATCAAACGGCTGTGTTGACAGGTGCCGGAATTCGTCATAGAGCTTATGGAGAAGTTCCTTAATTGCCGGTTCTAGATCAAACAGTTGTTTACTAGGATGTCCTGGTTTGTGACAATTTAGCAAAAACTGCTTGTTCAGCATTTCGTTGTACTCTTTAATATTGAGCTCTTTAACCTCACTATGTAGGGGTTCGGGGGTCATATGAAGGCATCCGGTAGCAGTTCTGATTGCAGCAATTTGACAGGCCTGTATCCTTTTCCAGTGTGTATTTTTAAGACCAGGCTACCAAACTGGTGACGCGTAGCTCATGAGCGGCCGGCCAATTGCTTTGTACGTGGTTAGCAACATTTCTTTATCTTTTCCCCAGGTGCTGCCGGCAAGCGACTTGAGGATTTTGTTTCGAATTTTTACTTTAGATACCATTTCGTTGGCATGCGCTTTGAAGGTTAGAGTATTATCGAACGTTACCCCTAAGATCTTTGAATGGCTGACAGTCGCTAGTGGGACACCATCGACGCGTACGTCCAATATTTGCGACATCTGTTTCTTCCACGTCGTAAACAGAGTGGCCATGGATTTTGTCAGTGATAATTCCAGTTTATGCGAGGTGAAGTAACTGAAAAGGTCGTGGAGATAGCTCTTTATTTTAGAAACTAATTCATTAATTGATAGGTCAGGTCCTGTAGCCATAACCGTGCAGTCGTCAGCATAGGAAATGATTGTAACTCCTTCTGGTGGGAAAGGGAGTTTTGATATGTAGAAATTAAACAGAAGCAGGGATAGGACACCACTCTGTGGTACACCCTTTTAATTTTCCTAGGTTTTGAGATTTCATTCATAAATTGAACCGGCGCCTGTCCACCATTCAGATAATTAGCGGTGCATTTTTTAGACAAGGGGAAAGGTGTGAGCCTTCTATGTCTTGGAGTAGCGTGCCGTGGTTGATTGTGTCAAAAGCTTTTGACAGGTCAAGTGCCACGAGCACCGTTCTATGATGGGGTTTTTCCTGATTTAGTCAGTAATTAATCTGAGTATTTATGGCATTGACCGCAATTTCTTAGTGTGGCTAAATTTTCATTGATTAAAGTCAAACTGAAAACCTGAACATAAGATGACAAATAAGAAGAAGTACGCAAATTTAAACTTAACTTATTACGCTTTGTTATTTCTTTATATTGTAACGAATTTACTTGCAATCCTTTTATTTGCTACCCTCTGCTAACTTCGAATCACTAAACTGTTGAATAAATAACTCCAATATGTAATAATGCAAAATGGCCTTTATTAAAGTACTTCACAATAACACTCAAACTGTGCAACGAGTAGCTTGCTTAATAACCAAACTGATTGACAACTCAAATCAAACTGAATTTCAGCGCCTCTACATTTGCTGCCTTTTATACTCTCGGATTTCAACGTTCGCATCTACTAGGCGCTTCCAGAATCTACTAGTCCAGCAGCTCTCAAACTTCTCAACTGTAACTACAATTGCATGATTTTTTTCTCATTGCATACTTTCAGGAGTATCTCAGATATATGCATGTGTTTGTGTATTGACTCTCCGCTGCTCGTACATGGTACATATGTGTAGACGCAATTATTGTTTCGTTTATGTAGATACATAATGATTGAATTATTGATGTGAATTCGCGTCACTGCTTAGCATCGGCATAGAGATAGCAGCACCCCTTAGTTTTGCTAATATTCGTAACAAGCTTCTTTTAACATTATAGAATTTCGTATAATCTTATAAAGAGCACGCATTTAATTACTTAACGATTAGAAATTTAAGTTCACATCAAAACAAATTAACATTCCGCCTGCGTTTGGGAGGTGCGTGGCTGAAAAAAATATATAAATAAAAACTTAAACTAAAAACGAATGCTATCAAAATGGTAGAAAAAAATACGTATTTAACTTAATTCTCTGCATCAATTGAATATAAAACAAGTATGGAAGGCTAATTTCGGGTGTAACCGAACATTATATACTCAGCGTGAGCTTCAATTGTACATTTCATTTCAGATAGATTACTTTTCTACATAACACGTGGCACCGCCCGTTTAAAAAAATGTCTCCCCATTTGCTCTTACAACAAAACTTGATAAGTGAAATATCATTGATTCAAAACAATTTTTTGCTAAGTTATAGCTTATTATTCTAGTCTACGACCCTTTTAAACTTGTTTCATATCTAAGTTGCCGTGGTCTTTAACCGATTCCGTCCATTTTTACTAGAAATATTTTCAGCTATAAGGAAAATATGTGTACACAATTTCATTACGATGTGTTAATTTTTCTTTGAATTATGACTCCCGAAATATAGAATATTGCTTAGTCAAAAAAGGGGCGATGCAAGAACCATTTTTAAAAATTTTAGTGTTTTCCCATTTAATGTTATAATTCAATTTATAAAGTAGAATTCTATAGATATAAAGCTCTATTTCGCTAAAATATAGCTTATTATTTTCATCTGCGAACCTTTTAAAAATGGCCTTTAACCGATCTCGCCCATATTTTTGAGAAATATTTCCTGCTATAGGGAAAATGTGTGTACCCAATTTTGTTACGATCCGATTTCGCTCGTTTTCAATACCAATCTATTCTGGGCCCAGATAAGCTCGTGTACCAAATTTGGTGAAGATTTCTAAATATTTACTCAAGTTATCGGGTTAACGGACGGACGGACGGACGAACATGGCTCAATCAAATTTTTTATTCGATGCTGATGACTTTAATATATGGTAGTGTATATCTATCTCGATTCCTTTAAACTTGTACAACCAACCGTTATCCAATCAAATTTAATATACTCTATGTGCAAAGCACGCTGAGTATAAAATATGTAGTGAGAATGGCCGTACATTAACAAATGCAACAAAATTGCAACGGATAGAGTACAAAAGCAAATGGCTGTTTGAATGGGGGATGTGAGAGAAAAATCGATAAATGCAAATGCGGGCAAGCATTGTTGTTAACATTTAAAT
>JARSSU010003798.1:0-27931 GCA_029619165.1 Eurosta solidaginis
ACAAGAAAAAGAGAAGAAAAGAAGAAAAACACAAAAGAACACAAAAGAAAAAGACAAAAAGACAGACACACACACAAGACAAAAGAAACAGAAAAGAAAAGAAAAGAAGACACAAAAGAAAGAAAACAAAACACACACAAAACCACACAAGAAGAGAGAAAAAGATAAGAAACAAAAGACAAAAAGAAAGAGAGAAAAACAACACAAAACACACAAGAAAACAACACCACACCACACCACCCCAAGACCCCCCCCAGGACAAGACACCCCAAGACCCCAACCAAACAAAGACAAGAAGAAAAGAAGAAATCAAAGAAAGACCCAAGACCCACCTCCCTCCACAACAATAAGATCCCCCAAGAAAGAACCCCAATGAACTCCACCCCCAAGGAAGCCAAGAAACTCCCCCACCCTACACACGCAAGAGACAAGAACAAGAACCCAAGAAGAAAAGAAAAGAAACCAAGAACACCAAGAACAAAAAGAACCCAAAGAAAAAGAAGAAGCAAGAAAGACCACCCATCACCCAAGACCCCCCAAGCACCCAAAAGCAAACACAACAAGGCAAGAGAAGAAGACAAGAAAAAGAAGGAACACCCCCCCCACAAGACCTAACCCAAAGAAACCAAGAACAAGAAGACCACCACAAGACCCCAAGAAACAAGAAAGACAAAGACCAAGAAACCCACTCCACAAGAAAGAACAAGACACCCCCTCAAGCCCCAAGAAGAAGAAAAGAAAGAAGAGAACACAAGAAAAAGAAAGCAAGACGACAAGACAAGAAGACCCCAGACCAAGATAGAAACCACACCCCCCAAGACAAGAAAAAAAAAAACAACCCACCCCAAACCCCAAGAAACCAACCCCCAAGACCCCCCCCCCCCACCCCAAGAAACCACCCCCCCCAAGACAAAGAAAGAAAGAAGAAAAAAGAAGCAAGGACCAAGCAAGAAAAGACAAGACCACCCCCACAAGAAATCACCCCCCCAAAAAGAAAGAAGACACCCAAGAAACCCCCCCTAAGAAAGAAAAGGACCAGACCCCCCCCAAGAAAGACACCCCCCTCAACCAAGAAACATCAAGAAGAACAAGAAGACAAAGCTCACCCCAAGACACCCCAAGAGACCCACCCTAAGAAAAACCCCCACACCATAGCACTCCCACAAGAAGACCCCCCCCCCAAGAAGCCCACCCAAAGCCCAAAGAAAAAAAGAAGAAGACACCCAAAGACACCAAGAAAAAGGGAAAAAAAAACAAAGAAGACCAAGACCAAAGAGGCCAAGACACTCTACCAAGAAGACCCCCTCCCAAGACCCACAAGAACAAAAGAAGCCAAGCAGAAGGAAAACCAAACCCCCCCCCCCAACCAAGATAGGAAAGAACACACCCAAGGAAAAAGATCCAAGAAGACACCCCCTCAAGAAGGAAACAAGCACACAAGAACACCCACCCCCCCCCACCCAAACCCCAAGAAGACCCCCAAAGACCACCCAAGAAAGAAAGAAAAGAAGAAACCAAAGAAAAGAACCAAGAACTCAAGACCCACCCCTAAACACACACCCAAGAAACAACCAAGACAATAAAGACAAGAAACCCAAGACAACCCCCACACCCCCAAGAACAAGAAAACCAAGACAAGAAAGAAAAAGACCCAAAGAAGAAACAAGAACAAGAAAAAAGAACCCCCAACAAATGAACCACAAGAAAGACCCCACCCCCCCAAAAGACACCCCAACCACAAAGAGAAGATCAAACACCCACCCAAGGAAAACACCAAGAAGAAGAAAAAGAAGAAGGCCACCCCAATGAAGGGGGGAAAGACCCCCCCATCCACAAGAAGCCACCCACCCCCAAAGTAAAAACCCCCACAAGACAGAAACCAAGATCCACAACAAGACCACACCCCCACACACCCCAAGACCTCCCCAAGACCACCCAAAGCCCCACGACCAAGCCAAGAAGCACCAAGCACAAGAAAGACCAAGACCCAAAACATCAAGAAAGAAGAAGACAAAGAAACCCCCCCGCCCTCAACAAGCAAGAAGAGAAAAGACCACACACACCCCACAACCCCACCAAAGACCATCCCCCCCAAGAAGGACAAGAAAAAACGAAACCCAAGAGAAAACCCAAGAACGAAGAAAGACAAGCCGCCAAGCCCCCCCACAAGATCCACCAAGACAAGAAAAAGACCCAAGAAAAGGACAAGACAAGAAAGAAAAAACCAAGAAAGAAACCACACCAAGAACATCCCCAACCCCACCCCACACACAAGAAAGAAACAAGGACCGTCCCCCGCCACCAAGAAAAGAAGAAGAAACAAGACCAAAGACCCCAAGACACCCCCCCAAGAAGACCAAGAGACCCAATACCAAGACCACAAGCCAACCAAGAAGAAGAAGAAGAAAGAAGACCAAGAAAGACCACTCACACAAGAACCCAAGAAGAAAAGAAGAAAGACCAGAGGAAAGCAAGACACAAGAAGACACCCCCCTCCACCATAAGAAGGGGGGGGGGGGAAAAAAAAAACAAGACCCCCCCAAGAACCAAAGAAAACCCCACCCAACAAGACGCCCCCCCCACAACACAGACCAAGACCCCAAACAAACAATACCAAGAAGAAGAAGAAACAACCCCCAAGAAGAAAGAGAAGACCCAAGACCCCAAGAGACAAGAAACCACCCCCCCCCAACCCAAGAAGCCCCAAACCCCCCAAGATAGGATCCACCACCCCACCCCAAGAAAAGACCATCCAAGAGACCCCAAGAAACAAGAAGAAGAACTCCCTCCACCAACAAGAAAAAGACCCCAAAAGAAACCAACCCACCAAGACAAACTAAAGAAGACAACACCAACCCAAGAAAGAAAACAAGAAAAATACCATCCCACCCAACACCCACCAAGGAAAAAGACCCAAAGACAACAAGAAACCCCCCCCATGCAAAGACCACCAACCAAGACCAAGACCTCCACCCTCAAGAACCCAAGAAAAAAACCCAAAACAAAGAACCCCAAGAACAACCCAACCAAGACCAACCCCCCCAAAAGACCCGCAAGAAAAGAAGAAGACAACAAGAAAAGACAAGAAAAAGAAGAAACAAGACCACCCACAAGAAGACCCCAAACCAAGCTAAGCACACAACCAAGACCCAAGAACCAAGAAGAAGACCCAAGAACACCACAAGAAGAGAAGAAACAAGAAGACCCACCAAGAAGACAACCCGCCCCCACCCACTCCCACCACAAGACAAGAAGAACCCCCCCCCCCTCTAACCCACAACCAAAAGAAGGAAGACAAGAGCAAAGAAGAAAGAACCACCAAGAAAACACCAAGACTCAAGAAGAAAGAAGAAAAGGAAGAATAAGAACAAGAAGAAGAAAAGACCCAAGAAGACAAGAAGCAAGAAGGAAGACCACCACCACAAGAAAGAAGACAAGAAGAAGACCCACACAAGAAAAGAAGAAGAACCCCACAAGACCAAGAACCCCCCCCCCACTAAGAAACCAAATGACCTAAAGGACAAAGAAGAAACACCACCAAGAACCACCCACAACAACCCCAAGACACCCACCCCAAGAAGAGAAAAAGAACACAAAGAACCCCAACCCCCAAGCACCAAGAACCCAAGCCCCACAAGAAGACCCCACAGACATCCCAAACGCAACAACCACCCCCCAAAGAAGAAAAGAAAGAAGGAAACCAACCAAGATCCCACAAGACACAAGAAAGAAACAGACCCAAGAACCAAGCAACCCACCCACCAAAGACCACAAGAAAAGAAAGAAAGACGAAGAAGCAAAGAAAACAAAGACCCCACACAGAAAAAAGACGCACGCACAAGCACACCCTCGAAGATAGACCACCTCACCAAAGACGCCAAGCAAAGACCAAGAAAGCAAGAAAGAAGACAAAGAAGAAAGAAAAGAAACCAAGAAACCCCCCACACAACAAGAAAAAAAGGGAACAAACCAAAGAAAGAATAAGAAGAAGAAACACACCCAAGCCAAAGAATACACAGGAAGAAAAGAAGACCCTGTCCCAGTACACCCAAGAATACCAAGACACCCCAAGAAGCAACCCCCACATACGGACTCCACCCCACAAGAAGAAACCTCACAACAGACAACACCCCAAGAAGAAAGACCGCCCCAAGAAGAAAAGAAGAAAGACCCTCCCCAAAGCAACCAAAGAAGAACTACTAAGACCCCCCCCCCCAAGACCCAAGGACAACCAACCCCCACAAGAACAAGAAAAAGAGACACCAAGACCCACCAACCCACCAAGCCAAGAACCAACAAGAAGAACCCCCAAGACACCCAAAGAAGACAAGAGAAAAAAAGAAAAGACCCCCAACCACAAGAACACCAAGAGACCCACCCCCCACAAAAAAGAAGACCCAAAAGCCCCAACACCAAGACCCCCCAAGAACAAGAAGAAGAAGAAAAGAACAAATCCAAGAACCAAGAACCCACCAAGACAAAGAGAAAGACACCACAAGACACAAGACAAGAAGAAGAACAAAGAAGACAAAACAAAGATCCCAAGAAAAGAAAACACCAAGAACAGACCAAGAAGACGAAAGAAGACAAAAGCAAAAACACAAGAAAAGATCCACAAGAAGGAAGAACCCACAATCACCGCCCAAGAAGACCAAATGACCCCAAGACCCACCCCAGACCCACAAGACCCCAAGAAAAGACCAACAGACCCCCAAGAAGAAGAAGACCCAACAAAGACGAAGAAAGAAAGAGCAAGAAGAACCAAGAAGAAACAAGAACCCAACCCCAACCCTAAGAAAGAAGATCCCAAGAAACAAAACACCCACCACCAAAGAAAACAAGATTCCCTACTCCCCCCAAACCCCCCCCCAAGAAGAAACCCACCAAAAGATCCACCAAGAAACAGACAAACAAAGAAAGACAAGAAGAGAGAACCCCAACCACAAGACAAAGAAACAAACCAACCCCCCAAGAAGAAGAACAAGAAAACACCAGCACCAAGAAAACAAGAAACCAATGAAAACCAAGAACGAAGACCCCCCAAGAAACCCCACCACCACCATCCCCCAAGAAACACCACACCACAAGAAAACACCCAAGACATAACACAAGAAAGACCAACAAGAAAAAGAAAGAAAAAGATCAAAGCACAAAGAAAAAAGAAACTACTTCCAAACCACTCACCCAAGAAACCAACCAAGACCCCCCACGAACAAGACCCCCACAAGACCAAGAACCAAAGACACCCCCAAGCCCCCACAAGAGAACAAGGAAGAAGACACCACCCCTAACCCCCCAAGAACAAGAACCCCAAGCCCCAAAAACCACCCCCTCAAAAAGACCAAGACACCCAAGCAAGAAAGAGAAGAAAAGATAGAAACGCCAAGAAAAAGACACACCAAGAAAGCACAAGACCAAGAAGAAGAAGAAACCCCAAGGAAGAAAAGACCCCAAGACAAGCAATGACAAGATACCCAAGAACAAGACCACCCCAAGAACAACCGCCCAAGAAAAGAAAGACACCACAAGGACCCACACGACAAGAACTCCCAAGAAACCCAAGAAAGCCACAGCAAAGCCCCAAACCAAGAAGAAAACTCCCAAGAAACGACCCCTCAAGAAAAGGACCCCATGAAGACCCACCAAAGACCTAATAAAGAAGAAGACCCCCCAAGAATACCCACAAGACGCCCAAAGAAAAAAGGAAAAACACCAAGACACAAGAAGACCAACAATAAAGAAACTCTTCTGGGCGGTATTTATACCTTTTTGAAATTTCAATATCGATAAACAAAAGTTTTCGCTCTACAAAATAGCAAAGTAAATAAAATTTAAGGAGAGTCTAGGACAAATACTGCCGTCATTCACTAAAAAAGTAAATTTCTTTCGGATGTTTTATATATATTTAGGGCGTTTCAAGATATTGTGTATAAACTCAATTGTATGTTAAAGCCAGGTAGATGTCAAAATTGCCATTAGATGACAGTGCTCAATATCTTAAAAAAAATGAGAGCGTAATTTCTGTTTTATTTACGAAAACACTTATTTTATTTGGTTATTAAATTAAGGATCTTTTAAAAATAAGTAAATTTTCTAGGAAATTAGCTGCATGCCTGGGTTTTAACCCCGTTCTATAAAAATTTGCACGCGTAAACTGGGCATTGGGTAAAATGAGTTGGTAGATTGACTTCTGTTAATGACTGTTGCTCGTGTGATATCTACACATATTTGTAACAGGATTCCCCTCGCGTAGGTGATGGTTGACAATTGAGTTGCAGAAGTCTGAAGCTATAAAGGTTTGTATTGCGCTCATCAATCCTTGATTCGCAGCTAATGATCGTCTTGAGCTTCATTGAGTAGGGATAGGAAATTTGAGCATTTAAAATTGAAAAGACGAATCTATGGATATGTTTTTGTTTCGAAATTTTCCGATAAATGAATTGCTTCAATGAAATCGTAAAAGTTTTGTGATGAAAAGCCTTGTCCCACTACATAAGCGTGGAATCGAAATAAACGAAGCATAAATATATGATATTATGGGCCCTTTTTTAAGGATCAATTGATGAGGAGAAATTTCTGATGGCTCAAAGAGCTAATAAACTCAATCGGGATATGCACAGCTTGGACTCTTCCACGACTGTGTAATAGAGTGATAAGTTGCCTTGGGTACAGTGATATTAACATCCTCATTTTAAGGTGTCTAAATGCCTTTTCTCAAAGCCATTTATAGTGTAAAGATAGATTCAATATTTGAAAACATTGCTATTAAGCTTCAGGTGATGTCATAATTTCTCAAAAACTTGTGGAAAGAAATCAAATCTGTGGTAAAGAAATATGAATTTTGCCATAATAAATTTCAAGAAGTTGTTTAGCAAAAGCTTCTGCTGAAGTGTTTCCGCCAAAATGCCCTCTCAGTATTCTAAAGTGAGTGAATTTTTGCACGTAAAGCGTCCATAGACGAAAAAGCACGCCTTACTTAACTGCGGCTGTTCCAGCAAGTACGGAAAGCACCACCTTGGATGATCATTACACATTAAATTCTTAAGGGTTCGGTCTAAAACTTGCAGCGACTGTTTATGAGTTAGGTGAACACATCGCACACCCCACTTTGGGCTGTACACATCGGCTATCAGATGTTTGCAGACAGTGGTCATTTAATGCGGAGTTGTACGTCCACCACACAAAGGGTATCCGTGGTATCTGAGAAAGCAACTGCCAAGTGATTTCTTTTTGCTCTTACATCAATTAATCAAATACATAAACAGAAATGTTTTTTCGGTTCATTCAGGCGTATCGAAAAATACCAAACTAAAGAAACATAAAAGAATACTAAAGGAATAACAGCCAAACCAACTCTGCAATCAAACTTCACGTGTTGAAATAACTAAGTTTTTAAGACAGCCATAGTCCTGAAGTCCATTTGTCTTTGTCTGTTACATATACTACTGGTGCTGTTAGGATTAAATCATATAGCTCTGACCAATTTCATTATTCCATTTGTATGAGGTGCACGCCGTATGAAACATTCCATTTGTATGGTAGATACACCCCTTTTATACTCAGTTGAGCAGAGCTCACAGAGTATACTAACTTTGATTGGATAACGGTTGGTTGTACAGGTATAAAGGAATCGAGATAGATATAGACTTCCATATATCAAAATCATCAGTATCGAAAAAAAATTTGATTAAGCCATGTCCGTCCGTTCCGTCTGTCCGTTAACACCATACTTGAGTAAATTTTGAGTATCTTGACGAAATTGGTATGTAGGTC
Source organism: Eurosta solidaginis (assembly GCA_029619165.1). NCBI lineage: Eukaryota > Metazoa > Arthropoda > Insecta > Diptera > Tephritidae > Eurosta > Eurosta solidaginis. The sequence continues at coordinate 7,774 of JARSSU010003798.1, forward strand.
CTGAGCGCTCATCTCAGATCGCTATTAAAATGAACGATATCGGACTATAACCACGCCACTTTTTCGATATCGAAAATTTCGAAAATCGAAAAAGTGCGATAATTCATTACCAAAGAGGATAAAGCGATGAACTTGGTAGGTGGGTTGAACTTATGACGCAGAAGTAGAAATAAGTAAAATTTTGGACAATGGGCGTGGCACCGCCCACTTTTAAAAGAAGGTAATTTAGAAGTTTTGCAAGCTGTAATTTGGCAGTCGTTGAAGATATCATGATGAAATTTGGCAGGAACGTTACTCCTATTACTTATAGTATGCTTAATAAAAATTAGCAAAATCGGAGAACGACCACGCCCACTTTTATTTTTTTTAAAGTGCAAATTTTACAAAAAATGTAATATCTTTGACAGTATTATAAGTAAATTATGTCAACATTCAACTCCAGTAATGATATGGTGCAACAAAATACAAAAATAAAAGAAAATTTCAAAATGGGCGTGGCTCCGCCCTTTTTCATTTGATTTGTCTAGGATACATTTAATGCCATAAGTCGAACAAAAATTTACCAATCCTTGTGAAATTTGGTAGCGCTTAGATTCTAGGACGATAACTGTTTTCTGTGAAAAAGGGTTAAATCGGTTGAAGCCACGCCCAGTTTTTATACACAGTCAACCGTCTGTCCTTCCGCTCGGCCATTAACACGATAACTTGAGCAAAAATCGATATATCTTTACTAAACTCAGTTCAAATAATTATCTGAACTCACTTTCTATTGGTATAAAAAATGGCCGAAATCTGACTATGGCAAGGCCCACTTTTTCGATATCGAAAATTACGAAAAATGAAAAAAGTGCCATAATTCTATACCAAATACGAAAAAAGGGTTGAAACATGGTAATTGGATTGGTTTATTGACGCAAAATATAACTTTAGAAAAAAACTTTGCAAAATGGGTGTGACACCTACCATATTAAGTAGAAGAAAATGAAAAAGTTCTGCAAAGCGAAATCAAAAGCCCTTGGAATCATGGCAGGAATACTGTTCGTGGTATTACATATATAAATAAATTAGCGGTACCCGACAGATGATGTTCTGGGTCACCTTTGGTCGATATCTCGAAAATGCCTTCACATATAAAACTACCACCACTCCCTTTTTAAATTCTTATTAATACCTTTAATTTGAGACCCATATTGTACAAACACATTATAGAGTCACCCATGGTCCACCTTTATGGCGATATATCGAAAAGGCGTCCACCTATAGAATTAGGCACACTCCCTTTTAAATACTCGTTAACACCTTTCATTTGATACCCATATCGTAAAAAATTCTAAAGTCACCCCTGTCCACCTTTATATCGATATCTCGAAAGGCGTCCTAAGGCGTAGAACTAAGGCCCACTCCTTTTAAAATACTCATAACACCTTTTATTGGTACCCATATCGTACAAACAAATTCCAGAGTCACCATGGTCCACCTTTATAACAATATCTCGAAAGGCGTCCACACATAGACTAAGGCCCACTCCCTTTTAAAATACTCATTAACACCTTTTATTTGGTACCCATATCGTACAAACTATTCTAGAGTCACCCTGTCCACTTATACGTATCCCGAAAAGGCGTCACAAGAACTAAGGCCCCTCCCTTTTAAAATTCATAACACTTTATTTGTACCCATATCGTACAAACAAATTCAGTCACCCTGGCCACTTTATGGCGATATCTCGAAAAGGTGTCCACCTATAGAACTATGGCCCACTCCCTCTTAAATACTCTTTAATACCTGCCATTTGATACGCATGTCATACAAACACATTCCAGGGTTACCCTAGGTTCTTTTCCTACATGGTGATTTTCCCTTATTTTGTCTCCATAGCTCTCAACTGAGTATGTAATGTTCGGTTACACCCGAACTTAGCCTTTCTTACTTGCTTATATTGAGTTATGTTTAGCCTATGACCATCTTGGGAAGGTTTCTAGTGGGTGATTCAAATTTAGTTGTGATCGGGCGATCCGTTTATGGGTGCAACCCGATTTATACCTACATACAAACATTCATAATTTTAACTTTATATATATATAGATAGAAGAAGTTAACAAAAATTGTAAGGCGGAAGATTATTAAACATCCATTTGTATGGGAGGTGCTACACCCCCTGCTCCCTCACCCCACATTTTCTTGAGGTGATAAGGATGACCTCATATAACTCCTTACTGAATTTCAATGTTCTAGCATGAATACCTCAGAGCTATGCAGTATCAAAGATTCCATTTGTATGGCAGGTGCCACGCTCATTTTATATTTCGAATTATTTTTAGCCTATGACCATCCCATCTGGAAGGTTCTCGATCCGTTGAGGACGCAACCCGATCTGCACCTACATACATACATACATAATTTGAATTTTATACATATAGATAAAAATAATCAAAAAGAAGTGTTTATATTTTGCCTCTAGAAGTAAGCGGTTTCTGTAGGCTTTCAAAACGACCCTCTCTGTTGGTTCAGTCGGAATGCGTTTTCGATTAGCCTCTACAATCTACAGCACAAACTGTTTTTCCTATTGATCATTTGTTATGATTAAGCGACCGCCATTATATTCACAATGCTCAATTTGTTTTCATAGCTCACTTTCTTTCAAAAAAAAGTGATAATCCGACCAGTTCATCGGATAGGTACCACAAATGTAACTGCAATGGTTTTAGCTACCTCTTCGTCAATTTATTTGCTTTCAACACTTTTTTTTTCAAAACATGCATTACTGCTGCTTGGGGTCTCTACTCAGTTTGTCACATACAAAAGTGCTCCAAAATGGATAAATCTGTCCAAATTTTCTTTCTCCTTATTTCTGAGGTAGTAAACTCCTTCACTCTGGAAAAGGAACAATTTATATACATAAATAAGCTTAACCATCCAACGAGCGCGATTTATAGGCCCAAATGCTCTCGAATCATTTTTTTCTATTGGTTGCCTTAACACCAACAACGCCAGTCCGGTAAGTTCGGGGTAGTCATCTCGAAACTGGCCTTTCTTGTATTATGTAGCAAGGATTCCTATGTACTATTTTTTAACTCAACTTCTCCAGGAGACACAACTAGTGGTGTGTAGTCTGATGAAACAATTTCTTTCTATGACTCCTTTAACCTTTTTATAAGGGATTTTCAGGTAAGCTCGAAGATCCAAACATAATGTAATACCTTACTCGAAACTATTTCCATTATGTGATGGCGACATAGAACCATAGAAGTTCTTTCTTCAGATGTCTGGCAATGGAAATGTATACACCGCTTTATATACCAACTTTGACGGCTGTTGTATCAAGGCTCGTACCAATTACTTTATTGCCGAGATCCCATAATAGTTTTAAGTACTGCATCTCCAGCTTCCTTACCTGTTGCTTTAGCAAGTTTTAGCACTCCCAGCAATTTCTCATTTCCATCGGATAAGGAAACTAGCACTGGAAGCTTAAAGCCCCTGCCATATTCATGTCAAAAATACTGTTCGTAGCCTTTGGAGAAGAAACATCTTCGCTCTTGCTTACTAAAACTTTTTCAGTTTTTTTTGGAAGATGGTTGATAAAACTCATCATCATCAATACCATTTTCTGTACAGTTTTTGTATTTGAACTATCATTTTAGTTATCATCGGGTGGATTAATAGAAGAGGAAGAGAATTTTGTAGGAGGATCCGAATTTTCTCTTTGCTTCTCTTCTTTTCAAATCTTTCCAGTGCTCTTTCTTGCTTTTTCATATATTGTCTTGATACGAAACGATACTTTAAGGCCACTGTGAATGCACTTTTTCTAGTTTTTCAATCGAACCCTTCGCATATTTATTCAGGACCAGTGCTTTGCTCCAAACTTTATATTTGAGGCTTTACAACAATTTTAAAATTCAGTACCCCCTAATGCTGAAATTCTTAAAATGTTTAACTTCTGAGTCCTTAAAAAGAAACGAACAAAAACTTTCTAAATTAAGTTTTACAAAAATTATGAAAACTTAGCCTTATTGAGCACCGCCTTCCTTATGTTTTACGGTGCTAAGATTTTTTAAAAAATGGAGGGTTCCTAGCTATATAAAAATAACTTAAATTTTGAACCACCCTAATATGTATATGTTTATTTACAGTTGAACTATAGTACTGTTATCATGATCGTATATTTAATGATTAAATACGGAAAAGCACACATACCCCACTTATTAAGATATATTTGTTCGCAAACTAATTATGTGATCTATTGTTTACTACCATAAAACCAGATTAAATACGGGAGGGTGGAGCCGTGTGTAGAAGTCTACGAAAGTGGGGAAAGCTTCTGAGCGCCATTCACCTGGGAATGGCCAGAGCGATTCTTTAGCATGCGGTTCAAGCAGCTCACTACTGCCGGTCGCTTGCGGCCAAGTATCCTCTGGGTAGCCGCTAAACATCCGTTTAGCGGTGAGCTAATGTGAGAAGGCAACAACCTGGCTAGGCCACTCTGACATAATCGGTTTAAGGGCTAGCCGGGAAGATCTCATCGGTAACGTCTGTACACTTCTAGGTGCGGCTGCAATCGGGCGTCTGTCTTGGAGCAAGCTGCTCGCTATATAAACGTGGAAGTAATATTTTCACCCCCGCTGTGCGGGTTGTGTGCTGGGCTTGGGACCCGCCACGTAAAACCATACTCCAATGAAATATACCAACAAGCCTCGGATAAATATACTCTCTATTGACGCCGACCATGGCAAACGTTTGAAAGACAACGAACTGAGGGCAGGCACCTGGAACGTCTGCTCCCTGAATGGGATTGGTGCAGATGCCCGGCTTGTTGATGTCCTCGTCAAAGCAAAATCTGCCATCACCGCCATCCAAGATATGCGTTGAACGAAGCAAGGAAGAAAGAAGATCAAAAATTGTGACATCTCTTGGAGCGACCATACGAATAAGCGCACTTTCGGCGTCGGATTCGTGGTGGGAGAGAGACTTTGTCGCCAAGTTCTGGCGTTCACACCTATGGACGAGCGTTTCGCCGCTATCCGAATAAAAGCAAAATTTTTTAATATATCATTCATCTGCGCCCATGCGCCGACGGAGGAGAAAGATAATGAGGTGAAAGACACTTTTTATGAACAAATCGAACACATACACGAGCGCAACCCCCGTCATGATATAAAAGCCTTGCTTGGTGACTTTAACGCCAGGGTGGGCAAAGAAAGTGTTTTTGGCCCTACCGTCGGAAAGTTCAGCCTACACAATGAAACTTCTCCTAACGGACTGAGCCTGATTGGCTTTGCCGGTGTTCGAAACATGGTCATATCTAGCACGAGGTTAATGCGTAAAAAGATACATCAAGCTACACGGCTGTCTCCTGATCGAAATACTCGCAATCAGATCGATCACGTTGTGATAGACGGTCGGGATGCCTCCAGTGTTTTGGGTGTGCGCACGATCCGAGGACCTAACCTGGACTCGCACCATTATCTCGTTGCAGCCAAAATACGTACCCGCCTCAGCGCGGCTAAAACCAAGGAACAAAAAACACAAGGAAATATAGACGTCGAAGAGCTTCAATCACAACAGACTGCCAATGATTTCGCAACTCGACTGTCACACCTCCTCTCTGAGAGCACAACTCAGCCTGAAGGAATACAGGAGCAGTGGGAGCATATCTCCAAAGCCCTTCGTACCGCCGCCGAGGAAAAAATTGGTTACCGGCGGCCACGAAAAAACAACTGATACGATGAAGAATGCCGCGTTGCAACCGGAAGAAAAGACGCTGCCTACAGGGCTACGTTAAAAGCGAGCGCCACAAGAGGAGTGTGTGAACGCTATCGTTAGTTGAAAAGGGAAGCGAGATGCCTTTTCAGGAAGAAAAAAGCAGAAGCAGAAAGGCGTGAGTGCGAGGAGCTTGAGCTGCTAGCCACCAGGAATAACGCCCGAAAATTCTACCAAAATAATCGGCGACAGACGGAAGGTTTTAAGACCGGGGCAGACTCCTGTAGGAACGTAAACGGCGACCTTGTAACTGATGTCCAGAGAGTGCTTAGATTAAGGAGGGAACACTTCTATTCTCTCCTAGATTGGGGCAGCGATTCACCGCGCAGAGATGGCGAACCCGATCCCAAAATCGATGATCATGGAATATATGTCACCCCGTCCGATTATGACGAAATTAGAATAGCAATAACCAGATTGAAAAACAACAAGGCCGTGGGCGCTGATGGATTGCCTGCGGAGCTATTAAAGTACGGCGGCGAGGAGCTGGTAAGGCGCATGCAGCAGGTTCTTAGCAAAGTATGGGCGGACGAGTGCATGCCCGACGATTGAAATCTAAGTGTTCTTTGCCCAGTCCACAAGAAGTGTGATACTGCAAAATTCACCAACTATCGTGGAAGTATATTTCCTAATATCGCATATAGGTACTTTCAAGTATATTGTGCGAAAGTTTGAAGCCAATTTTGGAAAAACCCGTGAAAAAAGAATCGACACACATCACCTCTTCGTCGATTTTAAAGCCGCCTTCGACAGCACGAAAAGGAGCTGCCTATATTCCGCTATGTCTGAATTTGATTTCCCCGCAAAACTTATACGGCTGTGCAAAATGACGTTGAGCAACACCATAAGCTCAGCCAGAATTGTGAAGGACCTCTCCGAGTCGTTCGAAACTAACGAGGTTTCAGACAGAGTCACCCCTATCGTGCGATTTCTTTAATTTGATGCTGGAGAAAATTATACTAGCTGCAGAACTTAACCGCACTGGAACAATATTCTATAAAAGCGTGCAATTACTGGCATATGATGATGACATTGATATCATCGGCCTAACCACCCGCGCTGTTCGTTCTGCTTACTCCAAACTGGAAAAAGAAGCGGTAAAGATGGGTTTGATGGTGAATGGGGACAAAACGAAGTACCTGCTGTCATCGAACAAAGAGTCAGCGCATACGCGCCTTGGCAACCACGCTACTGTTGGCAGCCATAATTTCGAAATAGTAAAATACTTGTTTATTTGGGAACCAGCATCAACACTAGCAACAACATCAGCACTGAAATCCAGCGAAGAATCAATCTTTGCAATAAATGCTACTTTGGACTAGGTAGGCAATTGAAAAGTAAGTCCTCTCTCGGCGAACGAAAATCATACTCTACAAGTCACTTATCGTACCCGTCCTGCTATATGGGGCAGAAGCATGGACCATGACAACAGCAGATGAAGCGCCTTTGGGAGTGTTCGAGAGAAAAGTTCTTCGAAAGATTTATGAATCTCTACGCGTTGGCGATGGCGAGTACCGAAGAAGATTTGGGATGAGCTGTACGAGCTATACGCACACATCCACATAGTCCAACGAATTAAAACACAGCGGCTGCGCTGGCTAGGCCATGTTATGCGAATGAAAGATGATGCTCCGGCCAAGAAAGTGTTTCTATCGGAACCCGCCTATGGAAGCAGAGGTAGAGGGCGGCCCCACTCTGTTGGAAGGACCAGGTGGAAAACGATTTAAACTCCCTTGGTGTGACGTAGAGGTTTACGTCGATCGCTTTATCGGCGGCGGAGGCGTAGGCTCCATTATATACCGGCGGCGGCGGCGTAGGCGGCGCGTCGGCGTACGCCGGAGTTCTTACTTTAAAAAGCTTGATTTTTCTATTTAAAAAAATAATATTTAGGAAGGGTTTTGTTTGTATGTATTTAAGGAAATCAACGTGTTGGCCATTTCGGAAAGATCCCGGGTTTTTGCCACAAGATCTCGCAGACCGTTCAAAAATTTTCAGGAGTAGCTCCTTGCGGAGGGATTGTCCCTCGTTCACTTACTACAGAGAGGCTTCGAACCTAACCTCGATCTTTGGAATTGGTACTGCTGCGTCTGCTGAAAAGAAATAGAGATACATAAAATAGCCACACTTTTGCCTGCATATCTCGTGCAAAGCGTAGTTGCACCTAGGGTTAATAATCGTCGCGAACAATCATTTGTGGCTCCTTGGCGGTCACGCACAAAGGCGACTTACAGTTGCTATTAATGGTCTATTAATACTCATGACTCTCGTAGCACAGGGCGCCTCCAGTGTTTTCGGCTGTTTTTAAGAGCTACAATTCCCGATGTGCGAACAGTAGCAATCCCTACAATCAGTCGCTCCCACGCCTCCTGACCCTCACACCATATGCCAGTACAGAAACTATAGGACTGCGACTTCGAACTCATACCTTCGTCGACTTCACTTTCCAAGAAGCCCTAGGTGTAGCCCCCGAATACTTTCCAACGGATGTTTTTGTCGCGCTATGCTGCCGAGCTACACCAGAGAAACATCATGAAACGTTAGGGAGTGACTATTCGGCCAAGGATGCCGCCTTCGAAATCATAAGCAATCTAAGTGGAAGTCTATGCGTAATGGGTGAAAATGATGATTGAAATTTTACAAGTACCCTGGATAAAATTTTTAAAATGTAGACCAAAGTTTGCAGATGTTTGTGTTCACAACATTGATTTCAATAGTCTTCCTTAAATCAAAACGATATTTAGAATGAGAGTCGACCGATTTTAAGTTGAAAATGTTTACTGCTGTTTTCCGGCCTTATGATATAACAGCTCATTATGGATGACCGCGTAGCTTCAGTTTTCAGACTAGTTCGAATGTCCACTCGGTCATTAGTTCGACTGTCTTCGGAAAGATTTTGCTTCACCACTTTGAGTGTTCTTGCGAAGGACAGAACCTCACCTGGTAAATATATGTGCCTACGTATTCACATCTGTAAAAGGAGCCGTAACGTGTAGTTGATATTTAAACTTGGTTGATAGGCTATAATCAATGTAATTCTCTCCAAAGGACTAGTTTTGGATAGGACCGCCAACTTTAGGAAATGTCAAACCAGGAGACTTGGGTATTGAAAGATGAAGTGTGAAAATCAAAATTAAAATTTCAGACGCTATTGTATAATTCGCAAATAAACAACAGATGTTTGAATGTAAGTCCAAGCGATTTTTCAAACCCTTCTCATACATACATATATCATCATCTTAAGTATGAGGTAAGAATCATTTCAATGGACTGTTTATGCCCCTAGAACCTGCTAAAGGATTTTGCATCACTGATTTCGATTATTCTTTCAGCCAATCGCAGTATAAGTATTTAAAAAAAAATCAGCACCTTTGTATTTTGGTTTTTTTTACAACTTGAGGACAATTTGAAAACAATTTGAAACGCCTTGGGTCATTTTATTTGAATTCATTGTTCATTATTAATTTTTTGAAAAAATATGCAAAGTGGGCAATCAAATTTATTATATAACTTTTCTTTTAGTGTTTTGTTTTAATAACTTGGTGAATTGGGTGATTGGAAGTCCGTGTTAAGCAGACATCGAAAACGCCTGTTTTTGTAAATAACTTTTGAACATTTAAAACGAGTTAAATTTCGCAATCAGTTTCTTATAACTGGCAGTTATGCGCATCCGTTGATACCACTTTCGACCATATCCGACCAATTTTCGACATGAACAATAAATGGCATAAACAGTCTTAAACGAGTAGAAAATATAGTAACGCGCCGGACGCCGGCGCCGCCGCCGCCGCGTGGATATTTTGACTTTCGGCGGCGGCGTGCGAAAAACGACCCGAATCGGCGGCGTCTATATCTAGTGTGACCAATTGGCGCCGGTTGGCGGAGCGAAGGAGCGACTGGCGCGCCTTGTTGGACGGCCATAACCGTTTAGACGGTTAAGCGCCAATTAAGTAAGTAAGTATACGCTATTCGTCAAAAGAGCCTAAGTAAGCCTTAGTAAATGCTATAAATAAATTGACCGGAAAATTACAAAATGTTTGCCTCCTATTTCCATTAGTAATATTTTTCACAAGTTTGCAAAAAACAACGCAATTAATGAATGTTAATCTGCAATCGTCAAAAATGTTGTCAGCCGAGCAAACCTCTTGCGATTGAACAATGGTTCCAGATAATAGCCGTGTTTTTTTTTACACGTATATACATCTACATTTGCGGGTACAAAAAAACGCTTACACTCACTTAGATAATGTTTAGGAGACCCATCTAACGGCAACTAGCTACAGAACATGTTGTACCGAAAAGCGGAGACACACACCTATGTTGGCCATAGTGTATAACCAGGCCCGGTCACGGGGGGAGGGGGGGGAGGGGTAGGGTGAGGTTCGACCCAAGGATAATTGACTTCATGATATAAAAATTTATGTTTTTAAAGCAGTATCACAGTATTTAAAATATAAAAGGTAATTTTAATCGCATGAAAAAAAAATGGTTAAAACATGTCAATTAGGAGTGGGTTATATACGAATAGGTCGCGCTCTACAAAGTGTCAATCAGGATTTAGGCGAAATAGTCGAGCTAGCAGATGCTGCCAAAAACATTTTCGTATTGAGGAGGGAACGTGCGGAAGAAAATTTCAAAACAATTTTTCAATCAACTTTGTGTATATGTGATAAGTATGAGATTGAAATTCGAAAACCAAGATTTGCACGCGCGAATTTACAGCGTGAAATTGAAAAATACTATCGAATTTTTGTATACATTCCTTACTTGGATCTTTCCATAACGCATTTATAAGATCGATTTTTAAACACAGAGAAATTTTGTCTAACTTCACTTGTCTCTTCCCTGACAAAACACAACATTTTGATATAGAGTCTTGTTGTAAATTATTTAAGACATTTGAATCTATTTTGCATGACTCATTTCCAGTAGCGTTGCCAAATGTCCCGTATTGGACGGGACATCCCGTATTTTTCACAAATTTTAAAGTGTCCCGCCCGGGAAATGCTATGTGCCGGCATTTTCACAATATCAACATTAATAAATTATAATCCGCTACGAAACATGGCCATATTTGCGGCTTTAATTGTATTCAGGTCATTAGCATATTGCATGCAACTCTGTAAAGAAGAAAGGCCCCTATTATGAGCATTTTTCGATCTTCGATCTTCGCTGGCTATCGAACATCGAAAATCGAATTAAAAATTGGTATTATGACATCTAATCTCTGTCGAAATTTTCGTTGGGTATCGAATTTTGAAGCGAATAGAAATTTGTTGTCGACGCTGTATCGAATTAGAAGAAAATTGTTTGAAATGTAAGTTTTTTGTGTTCATCTTCTACTTTTTTGCTACCCAATAGTAATTTCAAACTATTTGTATTAATCGTATATAGTGGTGGTTGCTTTATTTTTATTAAAATTAATATCCAACCAAAAATCATTTAAAAGAAATGTTACATTTTCATGATGAAAAACTGAGTAATGAAAATTTTTGAAAATAGTAAAATCAATATTGAAAATTAAAATATTGTAAAACATATTAAAATTACAAAGTTCAAAGTAACATAATAACAAAGTTAAATAAAAATAATTAAGTTAATATAATTTAAGAACACTCCGTATGGGTCCAAGGTCGTGAATACAAAACAACTGCTTGGAAGACTGATTTCTTAAATTGGACAAAATCCGTTTATAACAAAACGAACTTGCAGAAAGGATCAGGTGGAACAAATTTCGAGTGCATTCTCGTAAAAATCTGAGAATTGTTGCCAAAATGGTTGGAATAGACTTGGCTCTTGTGTATTGTTGCAGCCATTCATCTTTACTGGATAGCAAGTCCATGAACGCTTCTATGGCCAATATGAAGTTTAGTTTGTAACAACATGTTCAGAAAGTTACAATGTTTAGAAAGCTACAATTACGCGTTGAAATTCATTTCAGCGTTTTATACTTCTGGCTAATTCCAGTACTTGAGATTTTTTCTTCATAATAAATAATTTTGCTTTTATTTTATTTGACAGATGATGGGAATTTGCTTTACTGAACAGTTGAATTTATCGAATTATCGACCAATGACGCTAGTCTTGATCGAATAAGTGTCATAATACCGAGTGAAAATTCGTTCGATCTGCTCTTTCGACCACAGTCGAAGATCAAATTTGTGTCATGATAGGGGCCAAAAACTCATCCCTACTGTTCTTCTAAATATTGTCTATGTTTGACATATCGCACACCTAAATATTCATGTTGCATGGGGAAGTGTTGTGTTTTAAAATAACCTTAGCAAATGAATCCATAGAATATTGAATTCGCATTAAACACAGTAAACGTATTAATTATTAGCCTGTTTCATAAAAATATTTGTTATAAATAAATGAGTTTAAAAAGTTTAATTCTATCTAAGAATTATTTCGCCGAAATGAGCAACCCATGCAAATATATAAGTGTTTCTTATTTTTCAAATGTCCGGGAAATTTCTAAAAATCCCGGGAATTTCGCTCAAATTTGAGGTTTGTCCCGGGAACCCGAAATAAAAATCTGGCAACCCTAATTGCCAGCAATATGGACTTGTAAGGCTCAGCTGTGGAGCGACCGCATCGCGGGTATGACGATTCATAATTCATTAGAAGCCCTTGATATTTGTAACGCTGATGCTTTCCCCAATATACATGAAGACTTGAGAATCATGGCTGTTTTGCCTGTTAAGACTGCCGAAAATGCACTAATGTTTTCAACTTTGCATCGCCTAAAGAGTTACCTAAGATCGACAATTAGTGAAGACCGCCTTAATGGTCTTGCTGCGCTTAATATTCATAGCAATTTACACGTCGATGTTGAATTGGTATTAAAAGCATTTTTCTCCGTACCTCGACAGGTCGCACTATTGAAAGAGCAGTAGTTTGAAATAACTACAATTTGGTATATATTTAATAAAAAAATTATAAAAGGATCATGTTTTGGGATATTTCATTGTTGTTATTGCAAGTAATTTTAGAAACCGCTAGATACACCCACGCCCCTCCCCGCGACTCTAATTCTTCCTTCGAACACAAGGTTCCTTATCCCGGCAATAATATTTTATACTCAAACCCCCAAATTTTTATATGCTTATAGTTTTTTAATTACTTTTGCAATTGCTTAAAGGGATGAGATATTCTTTATTACTTCGGCGTTACTTATAAGTATTGGGTCTGGAATTACATTTGCATAAATGTTTTCTTATATGAATTAGGGGGGATTGCCTCATTGCTTTTAAAAGTATGAAACATTTATTGAAGCAAATATTAATTTATAATTTATTTAATATTTTGGGAAAAATTTAATTTTTAAAATACAATTTAAATTTAATTTGTGACATCAGGACGGACAAGGCAACAGCTGTTTCGATTATACCTTGTAATATTTTCAAAGCCTTTTCTTCCAGGAGTGTGATTTGAACCCTCACTCCTGCGATGGCTGAAGTGTTGCAAACGCATTGAGCCACGCCATGCCTCAGTTGTTGTAAACTTTATCCCAATTGCCTTTCTTGCATATTTTATTTTTTGCACAGTACATACTTCGTATATAATCATGTTTTAAAGTTATCCTTTTTGTTGGTGGCCGTTTCCGGACATGTCCATCCTGATTTTATGTTGCTTAAATTTTTCTCAAATAATTAAATAAATATAAATTAAAAATTACTTCAATTAAATGTTTTCATATATTTAAAAGCAATGAGGGAAATCCCCACTTAATTTATACAAATAGACAACATTGGTTGATTCTCTTTAGTTCTAGAAATAGAATAAAAACAAAAATACCAGTCTCTTTGAAACCGCAGTTTCCGCAGTTTTCTTTGTGTTTTCATGACCTATTCATACATGTGGGAAATTTAAAGTCTTGATTTACGGGTTTTCCCCAGAACCTAAAGCATTTACATGCCACACAAATTTATAACACACCACCAAAAATTAAATCACAACCACAAATATTTATTTATAGATAATACAAACATAAATAATTTCATTTGACTGATGAGTGCATTATAACCCTATCTCAGCTGCCATTTCTTTATGCCCAATCTCAGCATAATTCAATATTTTTTGACGTGAGCTGGAGCGTTAAAGAAACAAATTCTGAAATGGGGCGTTCAGTCGAGATAGGGTGATGTTCCACTCAGCAGTCGACTTGTAGAAGCACCCTCCAAATAAGGTTTCATCGATTGTTGTACAAAGTTTAGTACTTCTTCATCATTCAAATTTGTATATACACCCGGAAATCTGGGGTCCCCAGATTTCATCCCACCTGACACCACTGAACAAATTTGTTCATTCACACGCCCGGTGCTCCAGAATCTCCACGACATGTATCACCTTTACCATGTCCACAAATCATTGATGGTGTTAAAGATTTTACATTCTTATAAATTTGAGCACAATCCGACTTTGATACTATATCCAGCACAGTAGTTTGGAGTATAACCGAAAAGTGAGATGAGCCTGGAGATGTTGTACCCCATCCACTAACCCACATTTATCACCATTCTTTAATTCAGTCCTGCAAGCGGAATTGCTTGTATTTTAGAACTCTTGGTAAAGGGTGAACACAATTTAATAGCGGCTATATCCATATGTCTAGTTCCCTCATCAAAAGTATCTGGCCTAATAAAACGCCGCACCTTGCGGCTTTCTTCACCAATAATATAGATTCCGCCAGCTCTAACTTTGACCCACTCCTCTTTTTTCTGTGTCAGGCAATGAGCTGCTGTAATTACAGTTTCCATATTTACCAATGAGCCAGCGCAAAAATAGTCAACATCATCATGTAATGAAACCATATAAGGGCGATCCTCTATTTTCGAAACTTTGCCACCATTAGAAATGCGGAATCGCGAATTCGCACAGCTCAAAAGACATATAAGCAGGACTAACAGGACAACGAAATAATTTTGTAAATTCATTTTAAATAGTGACTTCTTACAACGATTTTTAAGTATACAGTACAAGGCAAGAAAACAATTGGGCGATATTTATAACCTTTTTTAAATTTCAAATCAGAAAAAAGAAGTTTTCGCTCATAACAAATAACAAAGTAAATTAATTAAGTATATTCCACGCGAAAATGAAATTAGCGAGAGTTTGGACAAATATTTTGCCGTTATTTTTAAAAGTAAATTTCTTTCGATTGTTTATATATCTATTACGGGTGTTTCGAGATATTATTATAAAACTCAAATTGTATGTTAAGGCAAAGAAGAAGCCAATTTGCAAAGTCAAGTCATTTTAGAAGGCAGTGCTCATGCTCTTAATAAGTTACGAGCGTAAATTTCTGTACAGTTTCTGAAAAAAGACAAGAATGTTACTTTACAAAAAACACTTATTTTATTTAGTTATTTAAATAAGGATCTTTTTTAAAATAAGTACATTTTATAGAAAATACAATAATCAAAACGTAGTGTTTATATTTTGCCTTTAGAGTAAACGGTTTCTGTAGGCTTTCAAAACACGGCCCTTTTTGTTGGTTCAGTAGGAACGCGTTTTCGCTTAGCCTCTACTATCTGCAGTAACAACCGTTTTTCCTGCTGATCATTTGTTATTATAGGCGACGGATATCATATTCTAATATTCACTTTGTTTTCATAGCTCGCTTTCTAAAAAAAAGAAGTGATAATCCCGCCAGTTCATCGGATAGGTACCCACAAATGTGACTGCAATGGTTCTAGCTATCTCGTCATCAATTTCTCAGCGTTTTCCAACGCTTTTTTCAAAACAGTTGGGCATTGAATCTGCATTACTGCTGTTTGGGGTCCCTACTCAGTACGGATACATCTGTCCAAATTTTCTTTCCCCTTATTTGGTGAGATAGTAAACTCCTTGACTGTAGAAAAGGGACATTTATATGCATAAATAAGCTTAACCATCCAAGGAGCTCGATTTATAGGCCCAATGGTCTCGAATATTTTTTGCTATTGGTTTGCCTTAACACCAACAACACCAGTCCAGTTAAGTTCGAGGTAGTTATCTCGAAACTGCCTTTCTTGTATGATGTAGCAAGGATCCTATGCACTATTTTTTAGCTCAACTTCTCCAGGAGACACATTAGTGATGTGTAGTCTGATGAAACAATTTCTTTCTATGACTCCTTTAACCTTTTTAACACGCTCTTATTAGCTTGCCTGTATGTAACGGAATCTTTGGGCTTAATTTTCACTGTGTTTCTAGAAGTCTGATTAATTTGAAACTTTGCATACGTATCAAGGACCGATGACAATGCATTACTGCGATGGTGTGGTTACATAAGGACAACGGCCATAAGGTCAATTGGGCATATTACCACTTTGAATGGCCATAGTTTGATTGAAACTTTGCACACGTATGAAGGCTCGATGACAATGCATTAGTGTGATGGTGTGGTCACATAACGTTAACGGCCATAAGGTTCATTGCCATATTACCACTTTGAATGGCCATACGTTTGATTGAAAATTTGCACACGTATCAAGGACCGATGACAATGCATTAATGCGATGGTGTGGTTACATAAGGTCAACGGCCATAAGGTCAATTGGCCATATTACCACTTTGAATGGCCAGAAGCTGATTGAAAATTTGCACATGTATCAAGGACCGATGACAATGCATTAATGCGATGGTGTGGTTACCTAAGGTCACGGCCATAAGGTCATTGGCCATATTACCACTTTGAATGGCTATAAGTTTGATTGAAAATTTGCACACGTATCAAGGACCGATGACATGTATTAATGCGATGGTGTGGTTACATAGGACAACAGCCATAAGGTCAATTGGCCTTGTTACCACTTTGATGGCGATAAGTTTGATTGAAGCTTCCACACGTATCAAGGCTCGATGACATGCAATAATGTGATGGTGGGGTGACATAAGGTTAACGGACATAAGATCAATTGAACTGTGACCGCCCCAAATGGCCATAGATTGGAAACCTTGCACATAATGCGAAAAACGCATCCTTTTTACACGCTTTTATTAGCTTGGCCTGTATGTAACGGAATCTTTGAGCTTAATTTTACCGGTTTCTAGAAGTCTGATTAATTTGAAACTTTGCATACGTATCAAGGACCGATGACAATGCATTAATGCGATGGTGTGGTTACATAAGGTCAACGGTCATAAGGTCATTGGCCTTATTACCACTTTGAATGGCCATAAGTTTGATTGAAACTTTGCACACGTATCAAGGGTCGATGACAATGCATTAGTGTAATGGTGTGGTGACATAAGGTTACGGCCATAAGGTCAATTGGCCTTATTACCACTTTGAATGGCCATAAGTTTGATTGAACTTTGCACACGTATCAAGCTCGATGACAATGCATCATGTGATGGTGTGGTGACATAAGGTCAACGTCATAAGGTCAATTGGCCTTATTACCACTTGAATGGCCATAAGTTTTGATTGAAAATTTGCACACGTATCAAGGCTCGATGACAATGCATTAGTGTGATGGTGTGGTGACATAAGGTTAACGGCCATAAGGTCATTGGCCTTATTACCACTTTGAATGGCCATAGTTTGATTGAAACTTTGCACACGTATCAAGGCTCGATGACAATGCATTAGTGTGATGGTGTGGTGACATAAGGTTAAACGGCCATAAGGTCAATTGGCCTTATTACCACTTTGAATGGCCATAAGTTTGATTGAAACTTTGCACACGTATCAAAGCTCGATGACAATGCATCAATGTGATGGTGTGGTGACATAAGGTCAACGGCCATAGGTCAATTGGCCATATTACCACTTTGAATGGCCATAAGTTTGATTGAAACTTTGCACACATATCAAGGCTCGATGACAATGTATTAGTTTGATGGTGTGGTCACATAAGGTTAACGGCCATAAGGTCAATTGGCCATATTACCACTTTGAATGGCCATACGTTTGATTGAAAATTTGCACACGTATCAAGGACCGATGACAATGCATTAATGCGATGTGTGGTTACATAAGGTCAACGGCCATAAGGTCAATTGGCCTATTACCACTTTGAATGGCCATAAGTTTGATTGAAAATTTGCACACGTATCAAGGCTCCATGACAATGCATTAATGTGATGGTGTGGTGATATAAGGTCAACGGCATAAGGTCAATTGGCCTTATTACCACTTTGAATGGCCATAAGTTTGATTGAAACTTTGCACACGTATCAAGGCTCGATGACAATGCATTAGTGTGATGGTGTGGTGACATAAGGTTAACGGCCATAAGGTCAACTGGCCTTATTACCACTTTGAATGGCCATAGTTTGATTGAAACTTGCACACGTATCAAAGCTCGATGACAATGCATCAATGTGATGTGTGGTGAAATAAGGTCAACGGCCATAAGGTCAATTGCCCTTATTACCACTTTGAATGTCCCATAAGTTTGGTTGGAAACTTTGCACACGTATCAAGGCTCGACGACAAGGCGCTAACGTGATGGTGGGGTGACATAAGGTTAACGGAAGAAAGGTCAATTTAACTTATGACCACCCCAAATGGCCATAGATTTGAAACTTTGTACATAATGCGAAAAACGAATTCCTTTATTAATGATAGAAGTGGATGCATGGCACATCTACGAAAGAGCATACTGTAGCCCTTTTTTACACGCTTTTATTAAGTTAGCCTGTATCTATCTATGTATCTATGTATCCATGTATGTATGTAACGGAACCTGGAGTGGAGCCGAGAGCCCCGGTAATGCAGAGCCCCAAACTCCATTGCAACTTTGAAGCATTTTAAGATAGGTACTTTTAGCTAGTGCAGGCCTCCAGACCAAGGCACCATAAAGAAGAATCGGGTGCACAATGGCTGTGTAATCCAGTAGGTCACCTTAGGGGAGAATCTCCAGGAGGTGCCAATTGCCCTCTTGCAGGTGAACAGCTCCGCTGCTGCCTTCTTTAATCGCTCCACTATTTGGTCACTCCATAATAGCTTCCTATCCAGAATGACTCCCAAATACTTGACTTGATCACCAAACGCTAGAACGTACCCCCAATTCTTGGCGATGTAAGATTTGGTACTTTGTACCTTCTCGTGAAGAGGACAAGCTCGGTTTTATCCGGGTTGACTTCCAAACCTGTGGCGGGTTGTACTCCTGGAGCAGCTCCAGGATGTCTGCTGGGTCCGTTGGCGTCACTGGAACCCAGGCTCTAGCCCTTGGTCGTGAGGGGATATCACGCGCATCCACTACCTTGAGGCGCGCGCCCGGATATACCATCCCTATCAGGGCGATTCCATGGCATTATTTCTTAGCTCAACTTTACCAGGAGACAAAAGTAGTGGTGTGATGTCTAATCGAACGATTTCTTTCTATGATTCCTTTAACCTTTATATATGGGATTTTCAGGTGAGCTTGAAGATCCCACACATAATGTAAATACCTTGCTCGAAACTATTTGCATTATGTGATGGGGACACGGAAACCATTGAAGTACTTTCTTCAGATGATTTTCAATGAAAATTCATACACCAACCTTGATACCAATATTGACGGCTGTTGTATCACGGCCCGTACCAATTACTTTGTTGTCGAGATCCCATGTCATAATAGTTTTAAATACTGCATCTCCAGCTTCCTAACCTGTTGCAGCTGGGCAAGTTTTGGCACTCCCAGCAATTTCTTATTTCCATCAGATAAGGAAACTAGTATTGGTAGCTTAAAGCCCCTGCCACATTCATGTCTAAAAGGCTGTTTTTAAGCTTTTGGTTGAAGAAAACATCTTCGTTCTTGCCTGCTGAAACTTTAAAATTTTTTTTAGAATAAGGTTGATAAAATTTATAATCAGTACCATTTTCTGATCATTTTTTGAATTTGACCGATCACTCTAGTCATCATCGGGTGGAATACTAGAAGAAGAAGGGGATTTTGCAAGAGGGCCATTTTTTCTTTGCTTTTCTTCTTTTTCAAATCTTTCTAGCGCTCTCTCTTGCCATTTAATATACTCTTTGTCTTTAGACGAACGATAATTTTTCTCTCGGTTCGTTGGTCAATTGACCTTTATTTTTCTTTAAGGCCACTGTGAATGCACTTTTTCTAGTTTTTCAATCGAACCCCTCGCATATTTATTCGGGACTAGTGCTTTGCTCCAAACTTATATTTGAGGCTTTACACAGTTTTAAAATTCAGTACTCTAATGCTGAAAATTCTTAAAATGTTTAACTTCTGAGTCCTTAAAAAGAACGAACAAAAACTTTCTAAAATTAAGTTTTACAGAAAATTATGAAAACTTAGCCTTATTGAGCACCGCCTTCCTTATGTTTTACGGTGCTAAGATTTTTTAAAAAATGGAGGGTCCCTAGCTATATAAAAATAACTTAAATTTTTGAACCATCCTAATATGTATAGTGTATTTACGTTGAACTATAGTACTGTTTATCATGATCGTATATTTAATG
>JARSSU010003799.1:0-50577 GCA_029619165.1 Eurosta solidaginis
CTTTTTTATAATAGTACTTTTTTGGAGCTTTCTGGCCGGCTTTCCTTTAAAATAAAACAAATGTTTACTTCTTCATCCTACGCTTTTCGACGCTGTATTGCGTCTTCCTCAGGGATTTCTATTTATTACACAAAAACGAAAAACATATAAATTGTTGGAAATTAGCTTAGTCATAAGACGATACACAGTTTTGAACATATTGGACTTACATCTTTTTGCTACTTAATGCACAACTTTTGTATGAAATTTAAATATAATATCATTACATCAGTAGATAATAACCACACAATATAAAAACACTGGTACATCATTCCCTCTCAAAAGCTAAACATTTAATGTGATGGCGCTTGCATACGCGCAATTTATGCTGTCTACATCTTCTCGATAATTTACAACTTTCGATATAATTTGTTGTATGCGCAGCCCTTCTAAGGTCAAGCTTCTTCTTATTCTGTTTCCACGTCCAAAATCTTTACATTATCGAAATCAGCTGTATGCTTGCAGTCCGTCAGGTGCTGCGCTAAAGCTGTGGTGTTTTTGTTGTTTTTTGCGTCTAACCTGTGTTCATTTATTCTCGTGTTGACCGATCTTTTTGTTTGTCCTATGTATACCTTCCCGCAAAATTCCCCCTCTTTTCCTCCCCCACATGGTATTTCGTAGATTAAATGTGTAGTTGCTCCTTTTTGATTTTGTCTTTGGTTTTCGTGTATATGTTTTGGATTGTGTGATTTGGTTTGTGTGCATAGCTTATGTTGTTGGCTTTAATCATTTTATGTAATGTATTGTTGTCAGTTAGTTTTGGTATGTATGTGACGCCTGTGTATATTATAAGCTTTTATTTACTTTCACTTTTGTTGTCTGTAATGGAATCTTGCAAGTTAAATTTGATACACTTCCCGGTGTCCGATTGAGCTGAAATTTTGCACACATGTATAACTCCGATGACAATACAATATTACTTTGTTAGAATTCGATAAATTAATCGATAACACAGTTATCGGTAAAGATTTGTATTTACTTTGGCATAACAGCCTAAGTCCCATACAAACACGCCGGTACCTATCCGTGGATTGTGATATTTGGACGTGGTGAATCACGTGTCACGCGTGGTGAATCTCATCGCTTGCGAAAAGCGGAGACACAACCCTCTGTTGTATTTCTGTGTATAACCAACATAGCTGAATTTTTAAGGCTGTTTAACCCTGTAATCTTTTCTGTAATTTATTTTGCTTTTGGAAAAATTACCTATTTGAAAAAAGCTGGCTGAAAAATATTGGCATAACAGCTTAAGTTAAATCAAGAATGGAAAATCTTTGGAAAATTTGAGCAGATTTGGCAATTTCGCGCGTCCGTTGAACGAAATATTCACAATATGCTGATCATCGCTAAGAAATTAGCGACATTCCATCAACTAAGCAGCACTTTAGCAATACTACTGTTATTATTTGGCCGCTCAAACACACAAATATAATTGTGCATTAAATCTAAAATATACAAATACATCATAATAATTTACACGGCCAAAGCCATAATAATTCACACGGGTCATCAATTCTTTCTCTGATTCAAAATCTGAACTACCAGCGCTACCGTCAACAGCTCAGTTTCATCACTGCCAGTAGCGCCAATAACACCAAACTCGTGCCTGACACACAAAAGTCGTTTCACTCAATAGCGCAAGTAAAATGTACTACGAACTCACTACTAAGAAGCGTCAAAAATTCGCTTGGAGTAATTTCGTCAATGAGCTACCATTGAGCTGGCACCGCATTGGCGCTGGCGCCATGCAATTTACATCACTAAAATTGCGCGAATGCCCAGGCTCATGACTTCAATACTTATAGTTACAATGCTTTAAACTTTAAATACACCTCTGAAGTTGCTGCGCATAAAATGTGTACTAATAAATTCCAATACGCATTATACGCAGATGTAACTGATATATGTGTTTTTGTTTCACCCCCTATACTTATATTTAAAGCTTTTATAACAACAAGCTTCTATTACTTGTTAATAAAACGAACTAAAAAGTAAAAAATAAAATTAAAGAAAAAAAACTTTTTTAAAAATAAGCTTTTATTATTTTGGTTAATAAAATTAACTAAAAAGTAAACAATAAATTGACTCTAAAGAAATATAACACTTTACAAGTTCATTGTAAGCTTAAACGATAATTAGGCTTTTTCGTCTGCGACAAAAAAATTCTATATTGTACACATAGTTATATATTTTTAACATTAAAACTTTACACCTAAATTATTAAATCTTACAGTTTATATCACAGTCCTAATTGTTCTAATAAAAGCGTGTTACATTGCGATAGCAAGAAAAGGAGATCCTAAATGTTCTTAATTATACCATCAAAATTTAACACGTTTTTTATTAGAACAATTAGAACTGTAATATAAACTGTAAGATTTAATAATTTAGGTGTAAAGTTTTAATGTTAAAAATATATAATTATGTACAATATAGAATTTTTTTGTCGCAGACGAAAAAGCCTAATTATCGTTTAAGCTTACAATGAACTTATAAAGTGTTATATTTCTTTAGAGTCAATTTATTGTTTACTTTTTAGTTAATTTTATTAACCAAAATAATAAAAGCTTATTTTTAAAAAAGTTTTTTTTTCTTTAATTTTATTTTTCTATTGTTTTCTTCATTTGGTGTTGTCGTATTGTTGCTCGTTTTTTGTTTAGTTTTGTTTCTCGCCGTGCGTATTAGACCGTGTATTATTTTATTTGGATATCCATTTTTTTCAAGTATGATCTGAATCGTTTTCTTGTTCTCCTCCATGAACTCCTGGTCACTCAAGGAGAAAACTTTGTTAATAAAGTTGATTACTGTATTTCTTTTTTGATTCCATGGGTGGTTTGATTGGTAATTGATCATTCTAGATGATGCCACGGCTTTTTTGTACCAATCCGTTTTTACTTTGTTCCCGATGTTGTGGATTTCCAGTCCAGAAAAGCTAATTTGTGATGTTTTTCTTTTTCTAGTGTAAATTTTTATTTTTTGTGTTGCTCGTTGAAAGTTTTTAGAATTTCGTCTACGTCTTTTGCCCTAACAATAGCGAAAATATCATCTACATATTTCGTTATGTATTTTATATTTATGTCTTTAGATTTTAGCTCAATGATGCTGTCGTCAATAATTTTGTCGAGGACTATATCTGCTATTGTTGGTGATAGAGGATTTCCCATCGGCATCCCATAAACTTGCTGGTAATATTTATTGTCGTATACAAAGTAGTTGTTTTCTCTCAGGCAGAACTCTAGTATATTGAGGAATTGGGTTTTAGTAATTTTAGTATGACTTTTTAGATTCGACCATTGTTTCATAATTGTGCTGATCCCTAGATGGATGGGGATATTCGTAAATAATGATACGACGTCTAGGGATATAAGTATTTCCTCCTCGTCAATGGTTACAGCTTTTATTTTTTCTTTTAATTGAACTGAATTTTTAATATTGAATTTTTCGGAAATAATGTTTTTTAAAATTTTTCCCACGAATTTGGATAGTTTCGAGCACGGAACATTAATCGAGGATGAAATTGGGCGAAGTGGTGCGTTCTCCTAGTGCACTTTCGGTAAGCCATAAAGTCGTGGGGCTGTGGCAGCCGAGCATGTTAAATACTGCTTCATTTTTCCTTCAATATTGTGGGTCTTGTACATGTCATTGACAATTCTATTGTTTTTTCTCAACAAATATTGGGTGGGATCATTTTTTATGGTTTTGTATGTGCCTTTGTCGTTCAAGAGGTCTTCCATTTTCTTCTTATACTCTGCTTTATACATCATTACGGTTCTGTCCCTTTGTCTGCATTCGTAATCACAATATCATCTTTGTGTTGGTATATGAACCGTTTTGTTTCTTCGTACACTTGCAAAATAAATTTATCTTTTTGGCTATTTCTTAGTTTATTTTTAAACGTGTTTACCGTTGTTGCGAATTTACATCTCACCATATCTTTTTCTCTCTCATCGGTTATGGTTTGTATCCTTTGTTCGACGTCCGCTATAATGTGCAGGGGTGAGAACGTTTTTCTAGATATGGGAAGGGCGAATTTATTACCCATGGATAGTAACCATTGACATTCAGGAGGGATGTCTATTCTGGTGTTATTCATAAACCAGTCGGTATTGTGCTTTAGGTCGAATTTCTCAAAGTTTTCCTTGATCGAATTTTGCAGTTTTTTATCATGATTCTTTTCTATAACGCTTTTTGTGCGTAGCATGAATTGTTTTTGCGTTTCTACTACAGAATTGTATTCCTTTATCTCTAAAGTGTCGTGCAACTGTTGTTGAAGCTTCCTAATGGCTCGATTTTCTATATTAATTTTCATGTTTGTCTCTTTGATTTCCAGACAGAGAATTTTGTTCAAAAAGTGGTTTTAAATTTTTCGCATTTCATTTTTTGTTTTTTCCAGTGAAAACCCGTGCATAATTTTTGTGGTCTTGCCCTTTAAATGTGGTGGTACAATTCCAAAGTCCTTACATTTCAGAAGATATTTTAGCCTTTGTTGTTGCTTAGCAAGAGTTTTGTGGTGTTTTCCGTATTGTTTGATATTAAGACAGGTGTTGACATCGTATTTGTATCTAATGTGTTGGTAAAAGTGTTTCATCTTGATTTCTTTGTATTTTTTAATTTGTGTAATGTTTTTCGAGTTTGCTGTTTCGGTTTAAGCTCTCCGATCAGTTTAATAGTTATGTGTATTGGGCCAAGTTTTATAATTGTATAATAGTACTTTTTTGGAGCTTTCTGGCCGGCTTTCCTTTAAAATAAAACAAATGTTTACTTCTTCATCCTACGCGTTTCGACGTTGTATTGCGTCTTCCTCAGGGATTTATATTTATTACACAAAAACGAAAAACATATAAATTGTTGGAAATTAGCTTAGTCATAAGACGATATACAGTTTTGAACATATTGGACTTACATCTTTTTGCTACTTAATGCACAAATTTTGTATGAAATTTAAATATAATATCATTACATCAGTAGATAATAACCACACAATATAAAAACACTGGTACATCATTCCCTCTCAAAAGCTAAACATTTAATGTGATGGCGCTTGCACACGCGCAATTTATGCTGTCTACATCTTCTCGATAATTTACAACTTTCGATATATTTTGTTGTATGCGCAGCCCTTCTAACGTCAACCTTCTTCTTATTCTGTTCTCCACAATCTTTACATTATCGAAATCAGCTGTGTGCTTGCAATCCGTTAGCAGGAGGTCGTGGCGAGCTGTTCAAGCTACCTTACGGGGAGTCCAGCATTCCCGGTAAGTGAGGTTTACAGTCGTCGGCACGATATTTAGGAGTAGGAAGTGTGGCATCCACACTTAGGAATAAGTTCTTGAACCTGAAGTGCCACACTTCCACGGACAGCATGACGACTGGCTTGACATTAGATACATAGATACCGACTTATCACCTTCGCCGAGCCTTCGCCAAGGCAGCACCATAAAACACCGAAATTAATATTTCTAATTTTTTCATCGTAATTAAAATTCCACTCAAAACGTTTGTGTAGTACAAATTTTAATTTGCAAGAGATAAAAGCTAATAATTTTATTATAGTTTTCTATTAGGGTTTTTGAATAATACCCTTTACATTTCTAGTAGACCTCTTTGGTATATGTATATATACACAAAATTCTACAAGTTATTAACAAGATACGCATACGAGATTGGATACATTTATTCATTTTTCATATCACTATTTTTATATACTTAATCGCTTTCAATATTTTTTTTTGATGTTGGCTACTTTTTATTATATTCGTAGACACACACCCCCACACATTCACTGAGTTTTTACACACCTCTAAAAACTGAATTTAACACCTTCTTAAGTTATACACACAGATAAGGTTTTGAAATATACCTTGTGGAGTTTCGATTTATACATTGTTTTTATTAGTTGTAGATGGGTGGAATCACCCAACTTTCAAATACATGCTACGACTTTTCTTAATTTAATTTGAATTTTCCATATCCGAGTATTTGTTTGTACACACATATTATATGATATTACATTATATTGAAGGATTTGATTTTTTTCCTGATTTTTGATATACACGTATATTAAAAAAAATTCTATTACAAATTGTTTTTTTTTGAATTTGTATTATTCGGTGCTACTGTGTCGGGCTTTCGTTGTCGATCGTGGGTTTGTCAGGGAATCGAGAAGTCGAATAAAGCATACTAGTTAGATACTTTAGGGGGGTCCGGTGTAAAATTTAGAGTTTCGCTACTTCTTTTCTTTTGAATTTTTGTTTATCACTTTTTTGTTATCAGACGGTGAATGTCTGATACGGGCAAGGAGGCCAGAAGTCGCGTTATAGGGGGTTTGGGAATTTTAGATTCCAATAGGCGTGTGACGAGGAGTCATACTCGGGCACTGGAAAACCAGATCGTGGGGTCGGTTTTAAATCAAATTGACACAGGTATACCCAGGGCCGTCGACTTTGTGCCTACGGATTATTTCAATAGGTGCGCGTCGCGGATTTTTGGATCTTTTGGCCGGGAGCGTCCAATTAGGGTCTCTTTCGCGAACGGAGTGTCGTTTAACGAGACAGGGGACAGTTTTAACTTCTCGCAGAAATCGATTTGGTGTGCCAAATGTCCGATAGCGAGAACGCGGGTGCACGGGGGACGATGTTCATTGGCGAAACGCACCATCAATGGTTCACGGCGGCCTAAATGCTCCTCGCACCGACGCTAATGAGCATGCAACCAATGTTGAACAGATTAGCCGCATGATGGCGATGATGGCGCAACAACAAGATTTGGTAGTGCAAATGCCGGGTTGAAGTGCGGAGCATCAAGACCAACGTCGATCATCTTGGTGGTCGCGTGGCAGGGATGGAGGCATCCAGTCACGCGGTGGGACATCGGTCCGCTGTGGCATCCACGCCCGAGCCTCAGAACCGTAGGGGGGAGCCTGCTACCCGCAATGGTATTCCGAGTGGCAGTCGGATTACTGAGCAAGATGGTAGTGACCCTGCAAGGTGGAAAAAGTTACATTTAGAAAAGTGGCACATCAAATTTGATTGGACCGATAAGGGTATAAGCGTCGAAAGCTTACTCTTTCGTGTTGAATGCATGCGGGAGCAACACAATATTTCCTACTTCCAGCTTTTCACGAACTTTCATAGTCTGGTTTCCGGCGGTGCCTTGAAATGGTATTGGCAGGTCCTAGAGGACCATGCAGATGAGCCCGATTTCGGCTACTTCGAGCTGAAGGCCGAGATGCTAAGCCACTTCAAGTCTGCTGAGTCCGACTATGAAATAATCCGTTAAATAATGGAACGGAAACAGCAGCCCGCAGAAGCTTTCGACGACTTTTATGCCGAAGTCCATAGCATGACATTCCGTTTGCGGAAGAGGATGCCTGAGAGGGAGTTGGTTGGCATAATCAGGGGCAATCTCAAACCGTACCTGGCTAACTTGACCTTCGCCATAAAAATGGACTAGCTGGCGGAGCTCAAGTCGGAATGCAAGAGAGCCGAAAAGCTTATTAAAGAAAATAAAAGAAGGTCGAGGGTCGTTAATGAAATTCATTTTGAACAGCCAGAGCAGTTAGGGGAAACAAAAGTCGAAGCGTTTGATAGGAAGCCTCAGCGCCCACCCCAACACCAATGACAATCCTTACCCCAACACCAAACCACAGCCAATCCCAATAGTGTTCGTCCTTCTGTTAGTCCTTCCGTGTCCAACTCTAACGTCAATTCCTTTTGTGCATCACCCTTCCACTTGATTTTGTGTTTTTCGTGCGGTATGCCGGTGGATCACTTTGTGAAAAACTCGGCAGAAGCACAAAAACCAAATAAATGTTCGTCCTCGTTCAATAATATGGTCTGTTTTGCGTGTGGAAGTGATTCGTACTTTTGCGTGTTTAAGCCCAAGCAGGGAAACCCGAGGCTGGCGGAGCTGACCGGGGACTCCAGCCAGGAGACAGGCAACCCGGCAACACTCAAGTAAAAATTTTGAGGAGAAAGGATACGGAAAACAGGGAAGAAGTGAAGCAGGCAGGAATAACACCGGAAAAGAAGTAGATTAAGAGTTTACACCAAAGAAAGCTAGAGTCCGAAGAAGCAAGAAAAAGAATATTTTGTGATACAATAAATGCAAGTAGGAAAAATAGAAATTTTATGAAGATAGAGAAGATGAGGGAAAAGAGAAAATATTTTAAAAGGTTGAAGAATAAAATAGTTGCAACAATTGTTACCGTGAAAGGAGATAACAGATTTTACGCCAAAACAAAGATAGAAGGTCATGAGGTCCTGGCTCTCTTGGACTCAGGGGCGAGTGCCAGCTGTTTAGGGAAAGGCTCAGCGGCACTCCTGTGGCGTAAAGAGGCCTTGATTGTGCCGATCAAGGGCCAAAATATCCGCACCGTGAACGGGGAGGAAACCGCCGTGGTAGGGGTAATAAAGTTACCAGTTGGGTGGAATAACACCTCCAGCGAATTAGAGTTTTTGATTGTACCTGGTCTACAACAGGAGGTATACCTGGGGGTGGACTTTTGGAAGGCTTTCGGTATGAGTGTTGTGAGTAATGGTGTGAGTGGTAGTGTGAATAGTGCCTGTGCGGCGGAGCTCGTGCCCGCCGAGGGTGACTTGTCTTTTGACGCTGTGCAGCACGTTTTAACGCCGGAGCAAGATGATATGTTGGAGCGTGTGAAGACCAAATTCCCGTCCTTCGCGGTATTGGGGTTAGGCCGGACAGACAAAGAGGAACACGCCATTGAGGTGGTGGACGAGAATCTGCCGGTCAAGCAACGCCATTATCCAATTTCGCCGCCCATACAAAAACTCATATATGCAGAGTTAGATCGAATGTTGGACATGGGAGTCATCGAGGAGTCCAAAAGTAGTTGGAATTCCCCCGTATAACTGGTTATTAAAGGAACGAAGAATCGGCTTTGCCTAGATGCTCGCAAAGTGAATGAAAGAACTATAAAGGACGCATACCCCTTACCACATATTGATGGAATTTTGAGCCGCCTACAAAATACACGATATATTTCCGCAATCGACTTGAAGGATGCTTTCTGGCAGATTCCCCTCGAGAGGAAATCACTGAAAAGGCTGCCTTCACTGTCCCTGGCCGATCCCTTTACCAATTTACTGTCATGCCTTTCGGGTTGTGCAATGCAGCACAATGAATGTGTCGTCTCATGGACAAGGTCATTCCGGCCGCTTTACGTGAATGTGTATTTGTTTACTTAGACGATTTGTTAGTCTGCTCGGTAGATTTCGAGTCTCATATGTGTTTGTTGGAAAAGGTCGATCGGTGTCTTCTTGAGGCTAAGTTAACTATAAATGTAGAAAAGGGCAAGTTTTGTTTTAAAGAGGTTCGCTATTTAGGATACGTAGTCGGAGATGGATGTATTAGGACAGACGCCAACAAAGTGGTGGCTGTGAGAGACTTTCCAATCCCGAAAACCCCGCAGCAACTACTGGGTATGTCGGGCTGGTACCGACGTTTCATACAGGACTACGCGACTATTGCAGCTCCGCTGCACGACTGCCTCAAGAAAGACAAAATCAAAAAGTTTGCAATGACGGACGAAGCAATAAAATCCTTTGAAATTTTAAAGCAGAGTTTGATTTCTGCACCAGTGCTTATGCACCCTGATTTCAACAGAAAATTTTATATTCAATGTGATGCATCAACTGACGGAGTGGGAGGGGTTTTGTTCCAACTAGACGATGACCAGAATGAAAGACCAATTGCCTACGTTTCGGCAAAATTAAATAAGGCGCAGAAAAATTACAGCATTACGGAACTTGAATGCTACGCCGCCATCGTGAGTGTCAAGAGGTTCCGACCTTACGTGGAGGGAACCCCGTTCACCATCATAACTGATCATGCCAGCCTCAAATGGCTCATGAATCAGAAAGATCTTTCTAGGAGGTTGGAAAGGTGGGTTTGAAACTCCATGGTTATGATTTCGATATCCAACATCGAAAAGGTGCGCAAAACGTGGTTCCCGACACACTCTCACGAATGCACATGGACGAAAGACTGACGAACGATAGAGCCATAGACGTGTGTCTCGAGTCACCGTGCTTCGAGTCGGAGGAGTATACGGAGTTAAAGAAAACGGTGACCGAGATCAAAGACAAGTTAAAAGACGTATGCATATCGGACGGTTACGTTTATAAACGGACGCAATTCGACAGGGGGGACGATCTTCTAGCGGACCAGACCTGGAAACTCTGGGTACCGTCGGAGTTGCGACCGGGGCTGGTAGAGTCTTCTCACAGCTCAACGTCCGCTGGTCATGGTGGCATTCACAAAACACTATCCCGACTACGTCAGAAATATTACTGGCCAGGAATGGTCACCGACGTATGCGCCCATGTAAAAGACTGTGAAACTTGCAAAACTAACAAAACTCAAAACGTTTTTAAACAACCGTTAATGGGGAAACAAAAAGTCACAGAACGACCTTTCCAACGCTTATTCATAGATTTTATGGGTCCGTATCCGCGTACTGTAGATGGTAATGTATATGGCTTTGTTTGTCTTGATCATTTCTCGAAGTTTGTGTTTTTGAAACCGATGAGAAGGGAAACTTCAGTTGAAGTCATAAAATATTTAGAGTGGGATGTTTTCCACATATTCAGCGTGCCCGAATATGTCCATTCGGACAACGGAAAACAGTTTGTATTTGAGATCTTCAACAACTTTTAGAAAAGTATGGCACCAAACACATAAAAACAGCATTTTATTCGCCACAGGGTAACGCTGCAGAGAGGGGAATAGATCTGTTCTGCAGATCATTAGATCCTTTATAAGGGAGAATCAAAAGAATTGGGACAAATGCATCAGCGATGCCGCATTTGCACTCCGCAGCGTTACACATGCTGCAATCAACATGTCGCCACATTTTGCCACTTTCGGTATGCCTACGATACAGCATGCTGCATCATACGAGCTATACCGCAAGCTGGCGGCAGTGAAAGATTGTGATTGCGAGATAGGAGCGCAGAGCGATAAAATGCAGATGATAAGAAATAAGATTATGAAAGAGCTGAAGTTGGCCCATTAAAGAAGTAAAAAAGTATATGACACCAGGAGTAGGGATGTTACGTTTAAAATCGGACAAGTGGTATATCGCCGAAACTTTAAGCAGAGTTCCCTAGTCGATAACTACAACGCCAAGCTAGCTCCCAAACAGATAAAATGTATAGTTTTAAATGTAATCGGAAATTCAATGTATGAACTTGGCGACAGCAATGGGAAAAAGATCGGCGTATATCACGCTAAAGACATTTTTGCAAAATAGTTTAGTGTTTTTTGTAGTGCTAGTATTTTATTCTATGTTATTTATTTATCGACGTATTTTATTTATTTATTTATTGACGAATTTTATTTATTAACTCATTGACGTATGTAATTATTTTATTAAATTGTTTTATTTTTCTTGACTTTTTATTCATTTGATTATTTTTGCATTTATTTAATTTATTTATTTGATATATTTATTTATTTTACATTTTTTTTACCTACCGACTATATGATCTGTGATATTTTTTTTTATAAATTTTTTCTGCTAACTGTGATATTTTATTAAATTTTTTTTTCTTAATTTTTTATCTGTGATATTTTATTTACTATAAGATATGTAGAGTAGTATCGGTGATATAGGTTTAAGTAGTAGCATTAGTCCAGTGATTTAGTTCGTAGTTAAACAGTACAAGAGTTTAAAGGCGTGAAGAAAATAGGCCCGGCATTGAGTCGTGGGTCGAGGCCACACGTTGGACGCGGAAAATAATACTTAACAGGCTGCGTTTGAATTTTCTACGCACACGCTCCATAGTGCAGGCACCATCGGCGGTTGCGAGCGTGTAACGACAGCCTGTCTCCATACTGGCTTCAATGAGTGGCAGCGTGTAGATGTGCCTATGTGGTTATGTGTTTTGTGTCCAATTCCGTGCTTTAGCCGCAATGTTGCCACTAATATAATGACATCACGTATTGACAACATTCAACATTGTACCTACAGTAGACACAATGTTGCAGCGGAAATAAGATGTTGCGCGTTGGCATCAGGTTTGTTAGCAGCAGTCACTATGTTACTAACAACCTAGCAACATTGACGAATGCCATGCACCTATGTGTTTGTTTTGTTCTGTATTATATATGTGGATGTGTATGTGTGCAAGGCTATGAGCGTGTGAATGCATCAGTGCGAGCGGTCAAGGCACGAACCTAATGTATCTGTGTAGGTGCTCGTTTTGTGGAGCGGTAAGCGTGTGAATGTATGAGTGCATGATTGTATATATGGAAAATACTGAAAGCCGAAAAGAAAATTTGGCATGTAATGGTAAAAATTTTCCGTTTCTGGGTAATGTTCCTTACCACGGCGGTGGCTATAAGAAGGGGAAAAATGAGACAATGGGCCAAAGTATCATTTTATCAGTGCCAGTACGTGTAAGTGCAAAGTGTGAAATACT
Organism: Eurosta solidaginis; assembly: GCA_029619165.1. Lineage (NCBI taxonomy): Eukaryota > Metazoa > Arthropoda > Insecta > Diptera > Tephritidae > Eurosta > Eurosta solidaginis. The sequence goes on from JARSSU010003799.1 coordinate 12,486, forward strand.
TAAAAATATTTTAATTACACCAAGTTTTTAGTGCGCGCCTAAAATCGAAGTTAAAGCCTGTTTTCTAAATCGTTTGGCCAGCTGAAGTTTTTTTTTGTAGTGCGCGGCGAAATGTGTATCGCGAACATCAAAACCAAAACAATCTGGTTCGCCATCTAGCACCCGATCCTGACCATTGCAGCAGAAATGAATAAACTACACCGTGTGTCGCAACAGATAAAAACCAGGTGTAGCATTATACGTCACACCCACTGTATTGTATCATTATACGTCACACTCACTGTAACATATTCGCGGCATTACGCATAACAAACCCCAAATATATTTTAGTAATAATCATATTACAATATTTTCCAACATAAATTATTGAACTTACCCAGACGGCTAACCAACATCAATAGAATGCCGAATATGAGACCCATATCCATTCACAGCTCATAAAACTATACATACAAATATACAACCCATGGTGGGAAAATACCAAAACACTCAAATTGATCTGCTGACGCTGCTAAATGTACAAAACTACATTATGCATACAAAACTACATGTATACAAAGATTGTATACAAACGTACATGTATGCATAACCCATTTCCTATGTACTTATTTTTAGTTATTAGTATTAAGATATTTATGAATGTATAGGTTAAGCAAATTACTATAAAAGACGAGCAATTAATTAATAAAGTAAGATTTAATGTTGGACAACCAAAGTCTTCACTTCTTTTATTTTAGTACTTTTCACAGGTAAGTCTAATGGTTTCCTTTGGCGTTGGATTTGTTTTTTTTCTTCAACTTGGCATGCCCACTGTGAAGCTGGCTTCTATATAGCCAATTTTCTAAGCAAGCTTGCATGCACGTATGTACGCCTTCATACAGACATATGTATGTCGGTGAGCATATAGTCATGCAGACAGCAAATATCATTATCCCCACCAATTTGTAACGCTAGCGATTTTACAGGAATAACCTACTTTTCGTATCCTAACAGGGCACTAACTGCTGGAAAGCACCACTGGGCACGGCAATTTTAGCGATATACCGCCCGGCAACAACTACCACGCACTACACTTCATTTTTAGTTTTGGTGGCGAAACACCACCCAACAGCAACTACATTATATTGGCGCCATACCGCTCGGCGACAACAACACTATTTTTGTGAGATTGGCGGTGCACCGCCCAACGTCAAATACTTTATATCGGCGACGTACCGCCCAACAACTATTATTACACATCCAAAAGCACTACACCATAATTTTATTTGGCGGCGCACACAACTACAACCACAGTGAAAACACAAGAACTTGGCAATATCGAGGACGAGCATTTTCCACCAGCGGCATTGGGTCGCAACAACAATACCCACAAGCACCACACTAAGTCGTTATGTATTGGCGCGCAATACAACAATAACGGCAACGACTTCACAGGTAACTAAAATCCTTGGGAGCTAAACTCAACAAATAAAGAAAAACGGCAGCAACCATCACAATAAATTTGGCAGCAACATTTACATATTTTGGCCTTACAAACTACAACAAGCACAGGCGGAACGCAGAGAGGAACGGTCCCGGCGTTGTATTTGGTCACCATATTATTTTTTTATATTGCATTTAGTTTCAGGGGTCAGACATCTATTTGGGATTCACTTTAACACCATACTTCCTAATGGTGGCACCCTCGCTCCCATTTAAATTTTTTCATTCGTTTATTCCTTTCATTCTTTTTTTTTATTTTTTTTGGTCTGACTTTGACTTTTCAAAATTTTTTATGGTTTTTTTGATTTTTGAAATAAAAAATAATAATTTTTTTATTTTTATTCCGGCCAATATACCGCGTTATTAGTCTCACACCCCGAAATTGTAATGATGCCTTCCGCATCATAGGCATCCTTTTTTTTGCTGGTGCGAATATACTTTTTTTAAACACGTTTCACCATCACGTTGGTAGAGTTAATACTACCAAAGCACTCATTACTAAAGATCACTAGCGAGTGATCTTGGCTGAGTGATTGCGGGTGGCTAACGTGGGCGCGGCCTGTAGACTTGTATGCATGCTAGGAGTATTTCTTTTCAGCGTTTTCAGCAAAACCACTCAACTGCAGCGGCGCCGTTGGAGAACGTGAGATTGGTGAGTGCATCTTGAATGAGTATATACGTATGTACATATGTTGGTTGACATTCCTAGCCTTGCAAAAAAAATAAATAGAGAAGGAATTTACAAAATAAAGCGCGAACCATACTTTGTGACAAACATATGTACATATGTCCACACTCGAATTCCTGCTTACATACATTCTTTTTATATACTTGCATACATTTTTTTATGGGTTTTCTTGTGATGACCTACTTTACTTTACCTAAAATTGCTTTTGGATACTGCTTGTGCATTTGAGGTAGGTCAGGGATTAGGGTTTGCATTGTTTTGTTTCGACCCTCGTTTTGGATTACACTACTTTAAAGAGATTTATTTGATTCGACGATTTTTGATTTTAAGATAGGTTTTAGTAGGATACATTAGAGTGGCTCAGAGATACTTACTTGTATGGCTCTAAGGTACCCCACCCCTTGCTTTCTCTTTTTACTTACATCTTTTTGTTCCTCTTCAAACACGTTTGTTAAATTGAATTGAATTTAATCGTGTATTCTTATTTAGTTTACCTCTTTTGAAATTTAACTGAATTTAAATCGTATATTGTTATTATTCTATTTTGTTTCTTTTAAAATTTAATTTTTAAGCGTTTTTTTTTCATTCCTGCTAATAGATTTTGGTTTACGTCCGATAGACTAGATAGCTTTAGGGCGTAGAAGTAAGAGATAACGATGGTCAAATAAAATTTTGAAATGAATGGCTGAAAACATGGGATTTACAACAATGCAGGGCTAAATTCATAATTTTTGGTTTTGGTGCTGCGCTTGTGCGTGGCAAGGTTAGGTGAAGGTGGGTATTAGGGAAATGACTGAGTGACCGACGGACAACTAATGTCAGGTTTGGGGGCACTGTAAGTAAATAGGAGTCAGCAAAGTGTCCACGGTGCGGTGCAAGTTGCACTGCAGAGGAGGGTAGACTCCACCTGACAGGACAGGCCTTCATCTTTTTCTACCCCTTACGCTTTCCCCTCTATAACTTTGCCCCTCACGTTTATTTCCATCTTTTTCAGCTTTTCTCCCCTTTCTATACATATGCAGGTATGAACCCTCTTTTTGTTCATGTGGCTGCGGGTGGGGTCGGTGGTGCAATACGCCGCCCAAGACGACGAGCTAGCCTGGGCCCGCAAGCATACCTGCTTGCCGCCGCTCCTCACCACCCAAACAGTCAGCCACGTAACAGCTCTCATTTTATTGTAGGCGATTTCCGACAAACCCTGCCAGTCATTCAACATCAACTCCTGCTGATGAACTGAATGCTTGCTTAAAAGCGTCACCACTTTGGAGAAACGTGAAGAAAATTAGTTTTTAACAAATATGCGTGTTCATCTACTTCAAGTTGCATCTGCTCAGATTTGCTAAGCAAATTTTGGAGATAGGTGATGGAAAATTCCAATCGATCGTACAACAAATGAGATATCATTCTCACCAAATTTTTGCGAAATGCAATCGTGCATTCAAGACGTGCAAAAAAATAGTTTTTCAAATATTTCGTCCATTTTAAGAATCACAATTGGCTATGCGAACGAGCATCTTAGCTCCCAAAAATGATCATGTTAACAAAATCAATGATCGCATTCAAAACCAATTCCTGGTGAAGTGAAGAAATATAATCGATCGACACAGTTGCAGATGAAGATCAATTGTGAATTATCCAATTGAATTTCTAACTCTTTAGAACCACCTGGATGCCGGCGCATATATTAACTTTGAAAATTGGCTCACCAGTCATGCTTCTTCGGAATTTGTACCCACCAAAATTGTGCAATGGAACCAGACTTTCATTAAGAAATTATGCCGAACGTAATCGCAGCAACAATCATCAGCGGTTAAAGCAAAGGTGAAGATTTGCTCATACCACGGATACCAATAATTCCTACCGGTTTTCCATTCAATTTTAAGCGCTTACAGTTTCCTGTACGCCTTGCTTTTGCAATTACAATCAACAGAGCACAAGGAAAATCACTTAATGGTGCAGGATTAAATTTAGAGAGTCCATGATTTTCCCATAGCCAGCTATATGCTGCTTGCTCTAGAGCAGGCATCGGCAAATATTTTTCGCTTGTGCGCATTGAAAAAATTAAAAAAACGATCTTTGCTTGTTGCTTGCTAATAACATTCGTCAGCATTGCCAGCGACGCACCAATCGATGTTGCTGCGCCAAATGCTCAGTGAATACTAAACTAAAGAGAATAGAATAGGTGTGAATTGAGTGTGCACAATTGTGCCACTAAATGCCGATGTCTGCTCTAGAGCATAGGTCGGCAAAGGTACCCCATTTGGGTATTACGCTCTTCACACGTATTCTTATGCTCTCCGTTTCAGTTGGTGTTGAGAGCGAAAAATCAATTGTGCCACAGTGGTGTTAGAAGAGAATTTTCATCCCAGTCGTGTTGCAGGCAGCAAAGGAATGATACGTATCGTCGTTTGTTCATATTTTTTATTCAATGGAAATAAATTATAGAAATGCGGAAACCGTGCTAAACAGAATCTGTCAAGCAGAGTTAGTTAAGCAATGTTAGGCAAGAATAAATTTTTTAGGCGATGTTTTAATAAAAAAAATTGTTGTGAGCAGATTTTTTCTAGCGCTAAAGGGATCACGTTGTTTCTTCCTTGCTGTCGGTTAAGCAACTGACGTGAAAATTTTTTCTTAGCACCACTGTAACGAAGTTACTTTCGCATTCACCAATACAGCCTCACAAAAAAAAATGCCGACCTATGCTCTAGAGTTGGAACACCAAAAAATCTGTTTATTTTGCGCCGAACGAAAAAACCAAAAATATTGTGTACCCACTTGCATTACAATAAGATACAATAATAAAATGTTTTAAACGAAAATTGCCCCAAATATGCGTACAAAATTCAATTCAATTCACAGAACAATAAACTGAATTATCAACAAACAAAACAGAAAAAATAACGCAACATTCATTCGATCTCGGGCGTTACAACGTACGCCAGGTTAAACTAGTATATTATATATATACATACGTATATACCCGCACTGAGACAAGTACATATAACAAAAAACCCAGCATACATTAGACGGGTTCACCCAGTGAACACCCACCCATTTATATACTCACATTACTTGTACTCAGAAGCGCTGAGACAAGCCCGTATTAAAACCAAGCATACATTAGGCTGGTTTCCCTTTTTTAGCCCTTTTGACAATATTTTTTTCGATTTTCACAGCTTAATAAAAGCTCCCATTTCTTGATAAATGACTTAAATTATAATGCCAAAAACAAACGAAACCCAAAAATTCACCACTGCAGACCAATGCCTGCAGGAATTTATATATGACGGTAACCAAATAGAGGTTTACTGCTCAAGATGGTCACCCTCCCAAGCTACCGATTTATCAGAGTGTATGCTTAAGGTCAAATTAGAAGACCTTGATAAAATATGGGCAAAGGTGCTAGCATCCCATCGAGAGGTAAGATTCTCCGATAATTACACACATGTTAACGGCTCGGTTGAGCAAAAATTCCCTAAATGCATGGAAACCTACCAAACATGCAAATCTGAAATTATGGAAGACTTACAAACTTTCAACACTGCTAGCACCAACCAACAACAAATACCCGCCCACCCACTAAATGATTCAAGCTCAATTGGTTGTTATTTGAAAGTGCCAGCATGTGACACCGAAGTCTTCCATGGTGGATACGAAGACTGGCATCCTTCAGAGATATGTTCACGGCAGTCTATAAAAGCCACCCTAAATTAACACATGCTCAAAAATTATACCACCACGCCTGAAAATAAAAGGAAAGTGGACTTATTGTAAAACAATACCCACTGAGCGATAATAATTTCGAGCTTTTCTGGGAATTTCTCACATCTAGGTACGAAAACAGAAGGATACTCGTCGACAACCAATTGAAGACGCTGCTCAATCTGCCCACGATATACGCGGAAAACGGAGAACAAATACAAAAGATGCAGACAACATTCAACAATGGCATGTTAACCCTTAACACCCAATGAGTCACGACAACGGACTGGGAACCAATCCTCGTTTATATGTGCTCATCAAAGCTGCCAAGTGAAAGCCTTTCACTATGGGAACAATCCCTCAGCTCCCGGAAGGAGCTCCACCTTTGGGAAGATATGAATAAATTATTCACCAGCAGGTACGAGGTAGTAGAAAAAATAAGTACCTATAGACCAGGCAAGGCGAAACCCCAATTTTCGAGTTTTACACCACGAGTGGTGAATCAAAACTCGACCCAATCTAATAATAATAGAACCCATGCATATCACACGGAGTTCAATAAAACGGCTTCGTGTATATTATGCAATCAATACCACGCAGTCAAATCTTGCGTTAGATTTAGAAATTTATAGGTATCAGACCGAATCAAATTTGTAAGAGAAAATAGTTACTGTGAAAACTGTTTATCAACGTTATCAGACCCCAAGAACGAATGTAAAAGTAGTTTCACGTGCGTTTATTGCGAAATGCGTCATCATTTGCTACTGCATTTGTAGCCCAAACCCCAACAATCACAACCAAACCCCGGAGCTCAAAATGCCCTAGACGGCACCCCTAGGAGAACGAACGACGAGCGTTTATATGTGCTCATCAAAGCTGCCAAGTGAAAGCCTTTCACTATGGGAACAATTCCTCAGCTCCCAGAAGGAGCTCCCCCTTTGGGAAGATATGAATAAATTCCTCACCAGCAGATACGAGGTAGTAGAAAAAATAAGTACCTATAGACCAAACTCGACCCAATCTAATAATAATAGAACCCATGCATGTCACAGGCACCCATGCAGACCAGGCAAGGCGAAACCCCAATTTTCGAGTTTTACACCACGAGTGGTGAATCAAAACTGCGACCCAATCTAATAATAATAGAACCCATGCATATCACACGGAGTTCAATAAAACGGCTTCGTGTAGATTATGCAATCAATACCACGCAGTCAAATCTTGCGTTAGGTTTAGAAATTTATAGGTATCAGACCGAATCAAATTTGTGAGAGAATATAGTTACTGTGAAAACTGTTTATCAACGTTATCACACCCCAACAGCGAATGTAAAAGTAGCTTCACGTGCGTTCATTGCCAAAAGCGTCATCATTCGCTACTGCATTTGCAGCCCAAACCCCATAATCACAACCAAACCCCAGAGCTCAAAATGCCCTAGTCGGCACCCCTAGGAGAACGAACGACGAGCGACCCTCAACAATGAAAGCCGCTGCAAGAGCCACCTCCCAACAGTCTCAGGACAAAAACCCTTTTTCTACACTCCTTTCGACTTTTGTATCATCCCGTATACAAAAGCTTCTCGGTCTACCCACAAAAGAGAGTGAAGTGGGTTTGGTCGAAGGCAGAGGTAAGCTCAGCCGCTCCAGGGTCAGGCGAAGGTCCCACTAACCTTTACCAATTAATAACACAAGTAGTTGTTGTTTTGTTCCGAACACGCACACACACACACGATGCGGCTTTTCCTTTCGATGCCGGCAGCCTTTGATCCCAGAGAGAGAGCGAGAGAGATTGAGAGAGAGATGCCACGGATGATAGCGCAGGAGCGGTGGAAAGATGACCGTACGGGTCGCGGTTCTCAGGGTACGGTGGTGATAATCCGCAAATATCTTACCCCCAGAGAGAGCTTACGGATTTGTTCAGGCGGGTTGAGGTGGTACTCCTACGGCTAACGATTGGCGGCGGTGGGCAGGAAGGGCGCAGTTTGACCTAGGTGAAATATCTCTATTAGTAATACCCAACGTATAGATGTATGCGTATACATGGGTGCTGGGTAGATTCAGTACTCCTCTCAGGGAGCCTCGGGCAAGAGTCCTAGCGACCATAAGCGGTGTAGCAAAGTCCACCGTTGCATTCGGCTCGGCACCCCAATCAGGAGGCGGGGGAGGGAGAAGCTCCTCGGCCACCGTCCTAGCGCCCGTGAGTGGTGTAGTAAGGTCCACCGTTGCATATGGCTCGGCACTTCACCCAGGGAGCGGGGGAGCGAGATGACCCTCGGCAACCCTGGGTGAACTTTCCGCGACAAATGCCAACCGTATTGATATGTATTGGGCCTGGCATGCCGCTCAAGTGGAGCCCAGGACTGGTCCTGGACGCGCCTTGGGGGAACTACTCGTGCCCATCCGTACTTCAAGGTAGAAAGGGAGCGTATCCCCTTCTACCCCGTGGGACGCTGTGCAAATGTTGGTTTCCCATAGGTGAGAGGGAGGGGGGAGATCCATGAGCCCGATGGGTTCGCTGAGAGTCTTCCCCGTTCACCTTGGGACCCCTTTGATACCTACCATTGTAAGTTGGCTTCAGCCTCACTTACCTAGGTGGAGTATGCAGTGAGTGATGGCGTTTGCCATTTCATACTTGTTAGCGTATAAAATGGTTAAGAATTCAGCTCACCAATAACTCCTCGTTATGATAGCGAATGAAAAATGCACGCCAGATAGTCAGTACCACACGTGCTGAGTATGTTGGTTGTTCACTGTTGGTACTTGGCATACTATGTGCGGGTGGATGTTCGCTGTGCAAGGCGATCGTAGGGTATGTATATTTTAATGGCATATTATATGCGGACGGTTGTTCGCTGTTCGTACATGGCATACCATGTGCGGGTGATTGTTCGCTGTGCAAGGCGAACGTAGGGTATGTATATTTAATTGGCATATTATGTGCGGATGGTTGTTCGCTGTGAAAGGCGAACGTAGGGTATGTTTCAAGAAGATCTGTTTCCACATTTGACAATGAGTGATCCAGCACATTCCTGATGTATTTTTCCAGCTCCTCTTCATTTATATGGTTATCTTCCTCGTCATCGTCAATCGCTCCTGCATATACCACTTCACATTAGTCATTTTCCTCCTCCTGGATACAATTTTCAATGTTCCTCCTTCATCTTCGTTTGAGGATTCCTCTTCTGAAATATTTTCTTCATCCGATGGTTCTAAAAATACCTTCTCGATGTCACGTTCTTCATCGCCTTGGCCCTCTAGCAGCTCAATGATCTCTCCTGTGCGTAAAACGTCACTTAAATTAAGTCAAACGAAGCAGATAAAGAAACAAGTACACTTGCTATAGTAGTGACCAACGTTACATATATGTAACGTTCACTTTTCAAGGTCTTATCTCAAAGAAAATAAACTTGTTTTTTGTTTTGATTTTTTAATATTTCTGTCAATGCACAGAATAATTATATACAAAAATTGTTCTTAGAATATGAAAGAAAATACATTTGAAAACAATTACTTACATCTTTCGCTTTCTCATAACTGCAAAAAAAGGCACACAGGGATATTACACAAGCTTAAAACTTCTACTCACTTCGGTGGTTCTCAGTAAACTGTTCGCACCACGCTTCATCGTAAAGCTTAAACATACACTTTCGTATTGCCACACTAAGAAACCCAATTGCACTCGTTCAAAGTGATATTTGTGTACGATTATCCATACTTATGCTACTGTTAGATATATGTAACGTTGGTCAGTAATGGGTTAAATCATACCCTTCCTGCCAGAGCAATATAAAATTTCCCTATTTGAGCTTACTTATTCATTATATTACCCATCGAAAGTTCCTATTATTATATTAAAATGACAAATTATATTTCTTTTATTTTCATTTCCCTTCCATTGATTTTCCTTCCTTTCCTTTCCGATCTTTTCCTTACCTGTCCTTTCCTTTCCTGTGGTTGAATTTCAACCACTGGGCGAACTCTAGTGATTTCAAATTAGTATGTCTTTTAATGTGTACTTTAAATCTCGTGAAGCTGGTATACTCTTGATTACAATTATTGAAGGTACATTTATAAATATCTACTTCCTTTAAACCATGATATGATTTGAAATGGGAGTATAAACCTGTTAGGATAGCAAAATATTTTTGGCATTTAAAGCAAAATATTTATCTTTGGTAAAAAAATGTCTGAATAATATTATTTTATTTAAATACAATTGTCCAAATTTTTTAATAAATTCGTTACACATGGCTTCTTTACGTCAGAAGAAGTTGAAATTTCATAAAAGTAATACTGAAGGAAACTCCATACCTAATTAGACTCATCTGGATATTACAACGAAAATATCTGATCAATTTTAAAGCAAATATCTAAAGAAATTCAAACGAGCTGAACTTAAATTTGTGGTGGCCAAAACTTACAAAAAAATCAGTCGAGTTCATAAGATCAGAACCAACTACAATTAAAAATGGCTGTATTGGAGAGTGACACTCTATACACTTATTTCTGCGTAATTCTATTTGATTCTGCAAATCATTTATTGATATTATATGTAAAATGCAGCTGTTGACAGAATTTTGTATGGTAGCTTTCCGATGCAATTTTAAATCGACTTCTTTAATTGAGGGGATATTCCACACATCCCCTCAATTAATAGTGTCGAGTTACACTTTTTTCCAAAAATCAACTAAATAAAACGAGCACGATTACATACACATACCATATTAATCTTAGAAAATAATAGTGATATTTAAACAAAGATACTAGCTTCATTTATGGAAAAACGGTATAACTCTCTAATAAAATTTTGCAGTAGTGAAGCATCGAAATGGTATGAAAAATATATTCAATGTAGACCAGAAAGAACTGAAAAATAAAAGCATTGTAGTGGTTTCAAAAACGACTAAGCAGACAGAGAACTTTATTGTTAAAAATAGAAAAAATAAAAGTAGTAAAAAAAAGGTTGCTAAAAATAACAAAAAGAAATAAAATTTTGTAAAATAATATATTGTTAAATTTTTGAGCTTAAGGCCAAATTAAATAAAAACACAACTTTTTGTATTATAGTTGTATAATTTATTTTTGTCGATATTTCGGCTTTATTCTAAAGCCATCTTCAGGACTAGGGGTATAAAAAACAAACCATTAGAACACATGCATCACAATATTTACGTATATACATATAATAAGCGACTTACTCATATAAATATGTTCGATCGACTAAATTAGCAATAGACAAAAAAACTGTGCTGAAGGTACAAAAAAAGCGAAAGCATGAAAAATAAACAAATGTACAAAATACCGCAAATGTAAACAAATTTTCAAGAAAAGTAAGTATAAACAAAAATTTTACAATAATAAAATACATGTAACAATAAGACATAACTTAGTATGTATATCAACCCCCTTTTACTTAGTTGTTGTCTTGAAGTATGCTGGATGCTGAATATTCTTATTTAAGTGAGCGCGGTGTATGTTGTTGTTGTTTCAAAATCAAATTACGATAAGCACTCGCACAGTGGGCAGTGTCCATTTTAAAATTAATTCGTTTTTCACTAGGACTGTTCAATATATGTAGCATTTCTAGGGTATAGCTTTTTTGGTAATGTTTTTCCTTCTCCAATATATTTACGTTCTCAAAATCAGGGTGATGTCCTGTATCTTTGCAGTGGGCCTTCAGCTCAAAAATTTAACAATATATTAAAAAAGAAATAACAAATAGTTATAAGCATTTCTATATAATAGAATATAATGTATATAACAATGGTTATTAATGTATCTACTATTTTGTTTAATAAAGTACCTCAATCAAAATATTTGATATTCGATCTATGGAATAACGGTATAACACAAAAAAACAGAATTATCCATTTTCTAATAAAATTATGTATATATAAAATTTATTACTTTTTCTTATCAAAGAATCATACTATCTAAAATCTTACCAAGTAGGATTATTATAAATTTATTTTACCTGTATTTTTAAGTTTTTTCCACTTTTCTCAAAAGGTTGACTTTTGAGTTATACCGTTATTCCACACATCCCCTCAATTACATATCTGTGCGTTGGTTTTAAAATGGTGTGCAGTAGGATGAAATAAATGCACTCTTTCGAGTCTAAAAAAATAATAAGTCAGTCATTTATTTAAATAAGTGTTTAAAATATATACGACTTACTTGTATCGATCACACTTTTTGCCGAAGTAAACATTATTCGATAGTACTTATCTTTTACGTACTTCTCGTAGTGTACTGTAAGCTTTGGTAAAATTTCAGACAATTTGGATGCAATCATGCATTGGTTTTCAGGGTAAAGCTCTTTAAAATCTGCTTCGATCTAAAATTTAGTTAATATTAAAGCTACTGATATTTATTTATATAAATATAGATAGAACAAAAGTACTTAAATAATGTTTACACTAGTTTACATTAAAAATTTACCGCCATAAAGTTAAGTTTTTTAATGCCCCTATTACCGTTAACAACTCAACTCTCTATCAGTTGAAACTTTGCAATTTGTTATTAGGAGTTGAGTTGTCTTAAAGTTGAGTTGTTTTAATTACAACCCAACTAAGTTGAGTTGTAAACCGTAATAAGGGCATAAGCCTAAGTATTTTCAAATATATACGCCTAACACCTACAGCGAAACTGCAATAAAATCCAACGAGAAATCGTGGCTTCTTATCTCTATAAGGCTTTTGTGTGAACGTTAATGGGGGCGCAATTGAAATTAATGAAAATGAAGGGAATACATCGACTGCTGAGTGGAATATTACCACATCTCTTACGTCGTCTCGAATACGCCGTATCTCCAAGTTATTGTTTTGAAATGTGACCTATCTCACGTCACAACTGTATTGTATTTATGCAAATCTAGGACTTTTTGAAACAAACTGTAAGATATATAAATTACTTAGTCGATATGTAAACTAGGGTTATTAATATAAAAAACTAAATTACAAATTTGTATACCATGGCTTGTTTGTATAAGGGAAACTCTTCAATGACAGACTCTAATAACGCCGTACGCTTTATAATTTGAATGCCATATATATATGTGGCTTTCCACAATTCAAGAGAATCCTTCTTCTGAACCGGTATAGAATTTAAGTTTATTTACATAGTCCAATATGTCCGCATTAATGGGAATTTATTCTTACGCTTCATCACTATGAATACTTTTCGATTCTGACACAATTTTTCTTTTTCGATGATGGTTGTGAAGCTTATTATAAAAAATACCGCATGGGATTACAACTTTTACCATTTTTTTCTCCCATATAATAAATATCTTTACACGCTGTTGGAAACATTTTAACAATTTCATCAGCAAGTTTCTCAATTTCTGATAGCTTTAATGTAGAATAACTTGCTGTAGCAGGCACATAAAAATGTTCAGAAATAATTTGCACAATTTTGCGTCTATTCTCTTCTGTCACAAATTTTTTGATTATATATTGTTTAATTATTTCTTTACCAATTTCGGATGACTGCAGTATTTCGTTTGCTTCCTACGTAAACAATTCAAAACTCAATTATTGAATAAAAATGTTACCAAACATAATTAATACTGGTAACCTGGAACCTTCAAATAACAGCAGGGGTGCATGCTAAGCCTAATTCAACTTGACGTGCTTATAATAAAATAAAACTTTAGCATTTTAGAAATCATTATTCTAATAAACAGTATTTGTTTGACATCTGTGTGTGCAAAAGCAGTAAAAATGGTTAACGTATTTTATCAGAAAAAAAATTTAATAAATTAAATAAAGAAAATTATTAGGGTATTCTCTGTGTCTAGAATATGTAGGAAATATAGGCACACTCGTAACATTTTCTTCCATTTAGCGCCGAAAATGGAGTACAAAACGTCTGTTTTCTGCGATAAAAAAATTCATGACCCTGCTGCGCACAAAGAATTCAATTCAATTTTCAACATTATTGCCACAATTATAAATTAGTCTTCGTGAAATAGTTTTTGTTACACAACTCAAATTGGCGAGAATAAGTAAATGAAGAAATATAATAATTTTTTCTGCTATTATTGTGCACACAGGTGGACATTGAATATATGAAAATTTTCTGCTGTTGATATATTACCCTGTTGTTATTTAGGTTCTTAAACAGAGGAAAAAATTTGGATATAAAGCGAAGGTAAGAGGACGGTGCGTGCACCCATTAATTTTTATGGAAAATGGTCGATATGGGTATCAAAACACGCGATTGGGTCAATCCGAAACCGGGGGTCGGATTCATAGCATTTCTGCGCGGAAAACCTTTCCGCATTGTCGGCTTTCGGCAGCGATTAAAAAAAATAACCCATAGGCGGTAGCAAAATACAACTACCACACTTCCGGATTCTTGATGCGTTTTTGATACCCCTCTCGACAATTTCGAATAAAAATTGGGGGGTGCGCCGTCTTCTAAAATGATACCAAAACAATTGCAAACTTACCAATTAAATTAGTATAGCAAATCATATCCAGGTTGTTTTCTTGAATGAAATTAAGAAGAGCATCATAACTTGATGCCTCCAGTTGCTCTGCGAATTCTACAATTTCCATTGTAGCTCCTACAAAAATGTCACCCATTTTTTTAACGTTGATACAAGCCGCTGTATTTGGTATTCAATAATTCAAGTTTAGCTCTAAAATAAATGCATAAAATGGGAAAATATTTGTAGAGTTATGCACACATAATTACCAAAAAAGTAAACGCAACTTTCTTCAACATGCAATCGACGCTTATGTACATATGTACATATGTAGGTACATCTAATTCGATGTAATTGTTGCAGCGAACAAGCATACAAATATACATGTATTAAAGCATTCTTTTGTTTTATTAAAATCATATGCACATACTTACCAATATCACAATTTAATTGTAAAAATAAACTCAAGTTGTAATCGTTTTATTAAAGTGATCAAATATTTAATAATATTAACAACTATTCGCGCCAACAAACGACAAATAATTATACACGAAAAGCTTTCGTCTTACGCACGAGTCTCGCTGTTTCGAATTTTCGAACAACAATAATGATCCGTTCACAGTATCAATTTGATAACTTTGCTTATGCATTTGAATGGATGAATATTAGTTTGATACTTGTATTTATCAAGTTAATAGACTACATGCAAATGTAATGCGTTTTATGATCAATTTAGTATTCAATGTATTCCATGGGCAAATCAATAGCCAAGATACAAAATTGATACTTTTAGTTATACTTTTTATAATATTCATCGTTGCATTGATACCACGAAAATGATACAGTTTATAGTTTCATTTTTGTACATCGTGTATAAAAATGATAGTGAAACTTTTTTGTTTTTTTTTAGTGTGTCAGAGTTAACTGTAAAAACAGCGATACTGGATTTTTATCTGTCTTTCGATTTGCACTACTATAGTAGTAGTTTATTAAAACAGTTACGGACTCAGGAATGATAATTGATTATCTTCTTACGTTAGGTAATCCTAATTTTTTTGACACATATCTCGAATAAAGGGTGACGTGAGTGAATACCTTTGCAACAGTATACCACTCATTGAAATAAAAAGAAAACATAAAAAAAACAGTGATGCGCGATAACCTCCGAAGAGATTTTAGGCCGAGTTACTCCTCCAGTTCACGTCGAGCTCCTTTAAATTTTTCCTACAACAAGGAGGAAGAAGCGGCGAATGGCAGAATGCAGAGGAAACGTTCGCAGCAACTACCTCGAAAGCAACAATCTCGAGAGATGCAAGTCACATAGAGGACGTTAAAAGTGGCGATGTGCCAACCAGGGAAGTAGGAGATAAGCCAAGAGAGATAGCGATAGAGGTAGGTTGATCGTAGCAATCTTTTCGGACAGATGACTACTGAGAGGTGGAGTTCTGTAAAAAGAGGGCATACCCGTATTACCTTAACGCTCAAGATGATGCGGGAACAACTAAGTAAGCCCCTTCCAACCTCTGATTCGAGGGGGTGGAATAGAGATGGAAGATGATAGCGTGCGACAAAATCGCGAGCTTTAGTTGGCTGGAGGAAGTGGCTCCGAACATCCAAATGCAAGGCACGAAGGAGCGGTTTGAGGTGTTAGATAAATTGCAACTCCCCATGATACCAAAAGTTAAAGTATGAATACCGTGCATGATGAAGTCGGAGGGTACGTTGCGACCTGTGCAAAGTCAGAATCCGAATATGCCGACACAGGATTGGAGGTGCAGGCAAAATATATATGCGACTCAGGAAAAGAAACCTCGTGGGTAACAATTGTAACGTAGCAAAATGCTACGTCACAATAACCTACTCACAGCCCTAACATTAAATATATACATACCCTAACACCAATTAAATATACATACCCTACGTTCGCCTTGCACAGCGAACAACCACCCGCACATGGTATGCCAAGTACCAACAGCGAACAACCGTCCGCACATAATATGCCATTAAAATATACATACCCTACGATCGCCTTGAACAGCGAACAACCACCCGCACATAGTATGCCAAGTACCAACAGTGAACAACCAAACATACTCAGCACGTGTGTTACTGACTATCCGGCGTCCATTTTTCATTCGCTATTATAACGAGGAGTTATTGATGAGCTGAATTCTTAACAATTTTATACGCTACCAAGTATCAAATGGCAAACGCCATCACTCACTGCACACTTCACCTAGGTAAGTAAGGCTGAGGCCAACTTACAATGGTGGGTATCAAAGTGGTCCCAAGGTGAACGGGGAAGACTCTCAGCGAACCCATCGGGCTCATGGATCTCCCCCCTCACCTATGGGAAACCAACCTTTGCACAACGTCCCACGGGGTAGGAGGGGATACGCTCCCCTTCTACCTTTAAGGACGGATCGGCACGGGTAGTTCCCCCAAGGCGCGTCCAGGACCAGTCCTGGGCTCCACTTGAGGAACATGCCAGGCCCAATACAATCATACGAGTGGCATTTGTCGCGGACAGTTCTCCCAGGGTTGCCGAGGATCATCTCGCTCCCCCGCTTCCTGGGTGAAGTGCCGAGCCATATGCAACGGTGGACCTTACTACACCACTCATGGTCGCTAGGACTTTGGTCCGAGGCTCTCTGAGAGGAGTATTGGGTCTACCCAGCAACAAATGGGGATGGCATGAGGCGCGGACAGTCCACTCAGGGTGGCCGAGGAGCATCTCACCCTCCCGCCTCCTGATTGGGGTGCCGAGCCGAATGCAACGGTGGACTTCACTACACCACTCATGGTTGCTAGGACTCTTGTCCGAGGCTCCCTGAGAGGAGTACTGAATCTACCCAGCACCCATGTATACACATACATCTATACGTTGGGTATTACTAATAGAGATACTTCACCTAGGTCAACTGCGCCCTTCCTGCCCACCGCCGCCAATCGTTAGCCGTAGGAGTACCACCGCAACCCGCCTGAACAAATCCGTAAGCTCTCTCTGGGGGTAAGATATTTGCGGATTATCACCACCGTACCCTGAGAACCACGACCCGTACGGTCATCTTTCCACCGCTCCTGCGCTATCATCCGTGGCATCTCTCTCTCAATCTCTCTCGCTCTCTCTCTGGGATCAAAGGCTGCCGGCATCGAAAGGCAAAAGCCGCATCGTGTGTGTGTGCGTGTTCGGAACAAAACAACAACTACTTGTGTTATTAATTGGTAAAGGTTAGTGGGACCTTCGCCTGACCCTGGAGCGGCTGAGCTTAATTCAGCCTTCGACAAAACCCACCTCACAAATGGCGCCCGAGCAGAGACCCATCTCCGGAGAGGAAAGTGTAAAAGCAACAACAAGCACCAGCCCGCCGGGAGATGGCAACCGAACACGCAACCACAATCAGAGGACAACACCAACCTATTGAATACCTACAGCTTGAACTGGATAAATTCGCTGAAGAAAGAGAGACTCATCGGGGTGTGCAAGAAATACCGGATATTCGTTACCGACAACACTGTCGCTGAGCTACGCATAGCGCTCAGTGCCTACGTCAAGGCAAAACGAATCATAAGTCAACTGAAAATCTACTGAGAGAGGTTGAAGACGAAATCAAGGCAGAAGAGAATAGCCGAATTAAAACCCGCCTCGACCACACTCCCTCCATCCATGTGACTGCACCGTCTGCAGTTACAAAGGCCAATCAACGACCGTCACCACCCCGCACCGAGTTAACCGACGCCGAAATAATGAACACGGTCCGCCGATGGGATGTCCATTTCACGGGTGGAGAAACGCTTTATGACTTTTTGGAGAGAATTGAGGAGCTGGCCGAGTGCTATAGCATTCCATTGGACAGATTGCTTCCAACGCTGCCAGAGACGTTGCGCGGCAAGGCATTGCAATGGTTCCGTGTACGCAAAGCCGAGATACTCTCGTGGGCACAGTTCCGCACAGCGGCCGAGCAATTCTTCCTACCCAGACGGCATCTACACCAATTAGAGGACGCCATACGCCAGAGGAGACAGCAGGGGCGAGAAAAGGCTAAGGATTATATTCTCGCCATGCAAACCATGATCGACAACATCCAATTATTTCACGAGAGAACCACCTAGAACGCATTACGACGGGCTGCGTATCGAATACCGGTTATTCGCAAAGCGTAGCGAGTTCCGAACTATTGAAGAGCTGATGGAGCTCACCGACGAATTCGAGCTGCTACAATTGGAGGCCACCAGACAAAGCAGACAAACAGCGCATTATTTATCACCGTTGACCGAAGAATATAGCCGAGAGGAATCCTGTTGGAGATGCAAGGAACGAGGACATATGCGCTACCAATGCCGAAGAGCCCGAAGATTATTTTGCTCCAGATGTGGCCGGGACAACGTCCTGTCCAGAGGTTGCAGGTGCGATAAGGCGAGCACCTTGACTCCCGTCAGGCTATGGCACGGGAAAATACCACAATCAGCAGCCATCGACGAACAACCGCCGAATGAAAAAATGGATGGCCGTCACTACGTCAAACTCACCTTCGAAGGGCTAAACGTCCGAGCCTTGGTGGACACCGGCGCAACGCTCACCTACGTAGGTGACACTATACGTAAGCATCTGGAAGGCAAGAAAATAGCATGCGCACCCAGCGTCCGCAACGTACAGCTCGCCGATAGGACGTGCGTTGTTAGTTCGTAGCCTACCAAGTAACCATACTCTGTAACAAAAAACTGACCCATATGCGAGTGTCCACCCTGCGTAGTTTGGCCGAATACATGATTCTAGGCACGGATTTTCTCAGGGAAAGGGGGCTCACCCTCACCTTAGATGGAAACATATTACCGCCAGCCACGCCAACCCAGAACACCATAATTGCAAAACTAAGTACCGTGACAGAAGGAAAGCATTTAAGAGCAACTCAAAACGCCGAACGGGCAGTTTTCTTAAACGACCACCAACGGATATTCGGGAGAATAACTGGTCCCAGTAGGGCAGCAGAACATGTAATCTCGCTGAAACATGATCGCCCGCTAAAACAGCGGTATTACCCACGGAACTCAGCGATGCAACAGGTAATAAATGCCGAAGTCGACGAACATCGAATAACCCACAAATTCACAGCCGCATACGCCCCTCACGAAACCCGACCGAAAAAGCTAACAGAGTAATCAAGACCATGATAGCGCAGCGCTCAAAAGCCGGTCACCGCACCTGGGACGGGGAAACCCCGCAAATCGCTTTCGCTATGAACACAGCACATCACGAAGCAACCCAAGCATCGGCTGCTGAAATCAAATTTGGCAGAAACATTGCGACAGCCCAGCAAATACGCACCGAAGGCGCCGTCCCCGAAGAATCACCGACCGTATCCCCAACACTAACCGACCTTTGGGAAGAAATCAAGAAGAATCTGGCTAAAGCAGCCAAGACACAGAAAAAATACTACGATCTGCGCCGTAGACCCTGGAAACCACAGGTTGGGGAAACGGTGATGAAACGAGAGCATCCGCTCTCCTCCGCGGTCAATCAATTTACACAAAAATTAGCACCAAACTTCTCCGGACCTTATGTGGTAGAAAAATACATATCATCCAATACCGTCGAGCTGAGATACACCGAAGAACATCACAAACGGACCGCGCATACGCATCTACAGGACTTAAAACCCTACGCCGACGAAGGCCCACTCACTGCCGAACCAGTAATATCACCAACTAACACAACACGTACATAAATCTGCTCTTATCATTACAGATTACGATACGTCAGCCAGTCCCACCGGATTCGCCACAAAAAGGTAAAGGAATGACCATGGCCACCCAACAAGACGATAATACAGCGGGTACAAATATTTCAGGGCTTTATCCCAACTTGATGCAAACAGTACACCCGCTGCTAAGCATAAGCGAGTGCGTAGACAACACAACCGACCGTAAAAAGGTAGAAGACGAAACAGAGGCACCGGAAAAGATAAGCGAAAATCAAAAAGGAAACATTCAAAAAATTAGACTGCGTGAAGCGACCAAGAAGAATACGCCCCAATGGCATTTTCGATGTGGCAAGCACATGTGTACTGCACGCAGATGGACGCGGACCACGCTTTAGTGAAGATTGCGGAACACAAGAGAATAATGAAATATAAGGATTAAACTGGGCACCACCGTAATCTTAGGCTCCGATGCATTCAATATTTTTAGTTTTTTTTTAAATAAATATTTTTTATTTTTTTTAATTAACATTTTTTTATTATTTTATTGCATGTAAAAATTGTAAAAAAAAACAACAAAAAACAAAAATCCATGCAACCTTAGAAAACAAAGGAGTTCAATTTCTTTTTATTTATATAAAGTCATACAGATAAAAAACGTTTTTATACACGCTACTAGTAAGAAGAAAAGAATATACTTTTATATGAATTGTTACTACCACACACACAACAACACGTGGAGAAAGAGATCTATTTTCTTAATAATACACACCATTCCTCAAACCGCATAATATGCCGTTGCGACTTTATTGTTAGCTTGAGCAAATCATTGTCACAAATCTTTTTTGTTAACAATTGTAAATATAAGTTGAAAACAATTTTTTTTTGATGAATGATTGTACGTAACATATATATCATAAAAATTTACCTCTAAAACTAAGTAAATATATATATAAAAAATATATATATTGTTCAAATATATACCCTTTTTTTGACTCAAAAATACCTTTCAAACAAAATGTTCAACTTCATACCAACACTCCTACAAAAGAGAAAAAGGGAGACTTACACATGAATTTCAATTAATTAGTATTAAGCTAAAAGAAGATTTTTTTTTAAACAAAAAAATAATACATGTACAATGTTTTTTTTATGCTGATTTATATACACATATATATATATATATATAAGTAAATATGTGAATAAAGGGAAATACCGGACAACAAACACATACACGTACGTCGGCCGCGCCATCTCCGAGGCGGTAAAATATACCGGGACCACTTGGTCCACGGCAGTGCAGGCCTTAAGGCCACAAACTCCCGAATGCCAAAGTTTTTTCCCCTGAAGTGGGAGGGGGACTGTAACGTAGCAAAATGCTACGTCACAATAACCTACTCACAGCCCTAACATTAAATATATACATACCCTAACACCAATTAAATATACATACCCTACGTTCGCCTTGCACAGCGAACAACCACCCGCACATGGTATGCCAAGTACCAACAGCGAACAACCGTCCGCACATAATATGCCATTAAAATATACATGTGGCACCCTGCACTATTTCATCTTCATACATACTAGCTTTTACTACATATGTTATTTTGTACACCTGTAGTTGCTATTCATTTTCTCACTACCATTCTTTTGGCAATACTTACTGGCGAACAAGTGCGCGCATATACCATAGCGAAATAAAAATCATCAACATATTTTTTCAGTTACAATAGTTAAGAAAATATTGATCTTTATTAACCGCGGTTTTTTACTTATAATTAAATAGTCGTACTCGTAACTGGAAGCAATTTGGGGGTTTAAAATTAATAAACCAACCAACACTGGTGACCCCGCAGACAATTTTTCGGGTAACGGCAAAAACATCCCGTTAAGTCACACTACTTCTGGAAACGGGTCTATATATTCCAATTCATTGTCAGACCACCACCACGCGGTTTTCGCTGTTAAGTCGACAACATGAACAACGACAGCGGTTTATCAACGAATACGGGTACTCCACCACAACAAGCTGCGCCATCAGCAAACAATATAGCAGTTGTGTACGCAAGGCTCCCAGTACCACCGATGTGTAACACCAACATCGAAGCATGGTTCACTACCATGGATTTTGGGTTTACAGCATCGGGTATTACTGCTGATAAACAAAAAACAGCAACAATTCTAGCAGCGCTTGATCCAAATGTTATAGCACAGTTGAGCGACGTCATTTCCTCGTTACCACAAAACGACAGGTTTGAATACGTAAAGCAGAAGATCATCGAACATTTTGCCGATAGTGAGCAGCGACGATTAAATCGCCTCTTGTCAGAATTGCCGCTAGGAGACAAAAAGCAATCAGAACTCTACTACGAAATGAGGAGAGTTGCTGGTAGCACTCTGGGGGAGGCAGCCCTAAAAGGCCTCTGGACGAAGCGTTTACCAGATTTCGCGCCGCCAATAGTAGCTGCCTCATCTGGAACTGCAGCTGAATTTACAAAAATAGCTGATTCCATTGTCGACGCCATTTCTCCAAACCATATCAACAAAGTCAATGCGGACCAACCAAACGAAATTAACGAGTTACGTGCGGCCATAGTGGAGTTGGGTAGAAAATTCGAAAAACTAACATCTCGTTCACGTTCTACGAACCGCGGTCGCAGTACCTCACGTGCACGACCTCGAACTGGTAACTTATCGCCAAGAGATTCCGCATCAGGCGCATCGGTTGATGAATGTTGGTATCACAAAAAATATGGGCGAAGCGCTCGCAAATGCAGGAGCCCGTGCCGTCTCAAAAGTCGTGCAGCAGATGCACCGACCACCAGTTCAGCCACAAAATGACTGCCAACGCGCGTGCCGAGTCGTGGCGAAGAACCGGACACCGAGCGCAAAGTTCTTCGCTTACAGGTCCACGACAGAAATTCAAAAAAATCTCTATGCCGCAAATGGAACGCCGATAAAGGTAATTGGAGAAAAGAGGATTAATTTAGATCTCGGCCTCCGCCGCAATTTCGATTGGTCGTTGTTATAGCCGACGTAACGACTCCAATCATCGGTGCAGACTTTATTCGTTTTTACGACTTGTTAATAGACTTACGCCGAAACAGAATTGTAGATAACATGACCCAACTTTGTGCGCCACTTTACGTTGCCAAAAATTACGGAACAAATCGCAATCAAAACGTTCGATACAGCTGACCCATTTGCATCTTTATTAGCCGAGTTCTCCGACATTACGAAACTAGCACCGCAAGGATCATCGACGAAAAGCACCATCACGCACCGAATAATCACAACTGGTCAACCGGTATTTGCTCGACCGAGGCGTCTACCTCCCGATAAGCTCAAGACTGCGAAAAAGGAGTTCGAATATTTGATGAAGGCAGGAATTTGTCGTCCGTCTAGTAGCAACTGGTCCAGCCCGTTGCACCAAGTAAAAAAAGGTGACGGGACATGGAAACCATGCGGGGACTCTCGCGCTCTCAATGCGCAGACGCTACCTGACCGATATCCGCTCCCATATCTAACCGATTTTACTACAAACGTGCGAAGTAAGACCATATTTTCCAAAATTGACCTTCAACGTGCTTTTCACCAGGTGCCCATACATGAGGATGCTATCTCAAAGACGGCGATTACGACCACCATTCGGCTTGTACGAATTTAGTTTCATGACGTTCGGTCTATGCAATGCAGCGCAGACCTTTCAAATGCTTATCAATGAGGTCTTGCGTGGGTTGCATTTTACATTTCCCTACATCGACGACATTTGCGTTGCATCCACGTCCATCGAGCAACACCGGCACGATTTAAAAGCAGTTTTTACACGTCTCCGCGAACATAACCTCGCTATAAATCCTTCGAAATGCGAGTTTGGCAAAAATCACCTTAAGTTTCTGGGACACTTGGTCGACGCCCAAGGCATTCACCCATTGCCCGAGAAAGTTTCGGTTATTCGCAGTTTTCCGAAGCCTTCCGTCGCCAAAGAATTAAAAAATTTTTTTAGCAATGGTAAATTTCTGCAGGAAGTTCCTACCAAATGCGATGTCGTATCAATCACATCTACATAGTCTCATCATCGGCAATAAGAAAAACGACCGCACACCTATTCAATGGAATGCCGAAGCCGAAGCCGCTTTTGAACGCTGCAAATACGAATTGGCAAACGCAACGCTTCTGGCACACCCCGCATCGGATGCAGAGTTAGCATTATACGTCGACGCATCAGATACCGCTGTCGGAGCTGCACTGCATCAAGGTGTCAATGGTGAGCTGCAGCCGCTCGGATTTTACTCAAAAAAGCTCACTGCTTCGCAACGCAACTACAGCACGTACGACCGTGAATTGGCTGCGGTATACCCAGGCGTGTCACATTTTCGCTATATGCTTGAAGGCCGAAAATGCTACATCATGACCGACCATCGTCCACTTATATATGCATTCCGTCAAAAACCCGAAAAAGCTTCACCCGCCGACTCCGACAACTCGATTTTATTGGGCAATTTTCAACGTCACGTAGCCGGAAAAGGAAATGTTACAGCAGATCTACTTTCGCGGATACAATCGATCGAGCATATGATTGACTACACAAAAGTTGCAGCCGCGCAACAAACTGACACTCAGTTGCAATCACTTCTAAATGAACCAGGTATGCATAACAGCTCACTAGTACTAAACATTTTTCCGATACCCAACAGCACAGCTCAATTAGTATGCGACACATCAACATCAGCCGTCCGCCCATACGACCCAAAAGAGTTTGGAGAGATCGTGCTACGAAAAGTTCATGGTTTGTCACACCCAGGTGTCCGTGCAACGGTTAAGCTAATGACTCAAAGATTTGTTTGGCCGAGTATCAGGAAAGACACTGCAAATTTCGTACGCTGTTCTGAAGCATGTCAAAAAGCGAAGGTTCATCGCCATACGAAATCATTGCCTTCGAGATATGAACCTCCAAAAGACCGATTTTCTCATATCAACATGGACATCGTTGGCCCTTTCCCACCTAGTGAGGGGCAACGATATTGCTTAACAATCATTGATCGATACACGCGATGGCCTGAAGCTGCGCCTATGCCTGACATGACCGCCGAATCCGTCACAAAAGCACTCATATTCCATTGGATAGCACGGTTTGGTGTTCCAGAACGCATAACGTCAGATCAAGGCAGGAAATTCGACTCTGCAGTTTTTGCAAAACTAATGTCCACAATCGGTGCAACACATCTCCGAACGACTCCGTACCACCCGCAATCAAACGGGTATCATCGAAAGGTGGCATAGGAGTTTAAAGGCCGCCATTTTATGCCACGAGCCATCAAAATGGGTTCAGCAGTTACCTATGATTTTGCTGGGGTTACGCGTCGCCTTCAAGCCTGATATCAAAGCATGTCCCGCTTTACTCGTTTATGGTACCACATTACGCATTCCTGGCGAGTTCTTCCAAACTAGGAAGCTAAACGATGTCAACGAAGACACGGTATCGCAATTCAGACTATCAATGCAGAACCTTCAACCCACACAGACAGCACATCATACAACAGCCAAAATGTTCGTAACGCCCGCCCTACAAACATCAACTCACGTCTTTGTGCGCAACGATACTGTACGACCATCATTAACATGTCCTTACGACGGGCCGTATCCTGTATAAGCATAGACCGCCAAAAGCCAGCATTCATAGCAAATCCCGATTGTACGGAATCGACTGTCACGCAAAATACAGAGGAGCAGTCTAAACATACTTCGATGAAAACATACTCGCAGTGGTAGACACGTTATCATACCACATCGGTTCCGGTAGTTTCATCTAGCGAGGGAGTACTGTGGCACCCTGCACTATTTGATCTTCATACATACTAGCTTTTACTACATATGTTATTTTGTACACCTGTAGTGTTATTCATTTTCTCACCACCATTCTTTTGGCAATACTTACTGGCGAACAAGTTGCGCGCATATACCATAGCGAAATAAAAAATCATCAACATATTTTTTCAGTTACAATAATTAATAAAATTATTGATCTTTATTAACCGCGGTTTTTTACTTATAATTAAATAGTCGTTCTCGTAACTGGAAGCAATAAAGGGGTTTAAATTAATAAACCAACCAAATACATACCCTACGATCGCCTTGCACAGCGAACAACCACCCGCACATAGTATGCCAAGTACCAACAGTGAACAACCAAACATACTCAGCACGTGTGTTACTGACTATATGGCGTGCATTTTTCATTCGCTATCATAACGAGGAGTTATTGATGAGCTGAATACTTAACAATTTTATACGCTACCAAGTATGAAATGGCAAACGCCATCACTCACTGCACACTTCACCTAGGTAAGTAAGGCTGAGGCCAACTTACAATGGTATGTATGAAAGGGGTCCCAAGGTGAACGGGGAAGACTCTCAGCGAACCCATCGGGCTCATGGATCTCCCCCCTCACCTATGGGAAACCAACCTTTGCACAACGTCCCACGGGGTAGGAGGGGATACGCTCCCCTTCTACCTTGAAGGACGGATGGGGCACGGGTAGTTCCCCCAAGGCGCGTCCAGGACCAGTCCTGGGCTCCACTTGAGGGACATGCCAGGCCCAATGCATATCAATATGGGTGGCATTTGTCGCGGACAGTTCACCCAGGGTTGCCGAGGATCATCTCGCTCCCCCGCTTCCTGGGTGAAGTGCCGAGCCATATGCAACGGTGGACCTTACTACTCCACTCATGATCGCTGGGACTCTTGTCCGAGGCTCTCTGAGAGGAGTACTGGGTATACCCAGCAACAAATGGGGATGACATGAGGCGCGGACTAGTCCACTCAGGGTTGCAGAGGAGCATCTCCCTCCCCCGCCTCCTAATTGGGGTGCCGAGCGGAATGCAACGGTGGACTTCACTACACCACTCATGGTCGCTAGGACTCTTGTCCGAGGCTCCCTGAGAGGAGTACTGAATCTACCCAGCAAGCATGTATACACATACATCTATACGTTGGGTATTACTAATAGATATACTTCACCTAGGTCAAACCGCGTCCTTCCTGCCCGCCGCAGTCAATCGTTAGCCATAGGAGCACCACCGTAACCCGCCTGAACCAATCCGAGTAAGCTTTCTCTGGGGTAAGATACTTGAGGATTATCACCACCGTTCCTGAGAACCGCGACCCGTACTGTCATCTTTCCGCCGCTCCTGCGCTATCATCCGTGGCATCTCTCTCTCTATCTCTCTCGCTCTCTCTCCCTTCTCTCTGGGAACAAAGGCTGCCGGCATCGAAAGACAAAATCCGCATCGTGTGTGTGTGCGTGTTCGGAACAAAACAACAACTACTTCTGTTATTAATTGGTAAAGGTTAGTGGGACAACTACTTCTGTTATTAATTGGTAAAGGGTTAGTGGGGACCTTCGCCTGCACCCTGGAGCGGCTGAGCTTACCTCAGCCTTCGACCAAAACCCACCTCACACAATCCTAACACGCTAAAAAGTGGGCGAAGTTGAAAAAGCCTAGAGCAAATGGGCAGGTGGAGGACGCGGACGCCACAACGAAGGTTTTAGCAGAGGAGTGGGAGAGGCTGAAGGGGGGCCCCCAAAGCTTTAGACCCAATGGATATGAATAGGACGAAGACGTCACGACGAAGGTGTTGGAGGGGAGACAAACAGCCAATAGCGCTGCGAGTCTTACAGATAAACCTCACTCGCAATAAAATGGCGGCGAGCAAACTCTTCTTAACCCTTGGGGAGGGATCGTTTAGCATGTGCGCTGATCAGGAGGAAAGGTTTCTGGGCTCAGCGCGCGCAGATTTGGCGTTTACTACGCGCTAACAGAAGAAAGGCTGCACTCATATATGCTGCTAATTACACTACTGAGGACCTCGCAGTGGTATCCGTTGAGCAGAAGAATAAGCAGGCATCTATCCTGGCATCCTGTTACATGGCCGCCCTACTGCTTGCACAGGTGTGGTGCAAGAGGCTAGTACAGGACGAAGGGCGGCACGCAAAGGTCGTTTGGGTCATAGGGCGCGGATACAAATGCACACCAGATGTGTGTGGAGGAGGAGATACGAATAAGAGAGGCTAATCTCTATTTTGTTAAATCCTGTAAACCGATTGCAGATAGCCAACAGGGATAGTCCCTATATATGTAGGTACAACATCCAGCAATATTCTTAATATTACATTGAGCTCTGAACGTAATATATCAAGTTATGATGTATGATTCTTGCTAGTCCTTCTTTCTCCGACCATGCTTCAGCATCTCTTAAGGAGGATAGAGAAGGGAAGACGTTTAGAAGCTCTAGGTCAACGAATTTGACGAAATTCCAGGAAACATGTAGAAACAAAATGGTTGTCAATGCGGAGGAACTTTAGGATCCATTGATTTCCCAAAAAAGACGCTTATGACTGGGTATAACAGAGCTTGCTCTCTAAGAAGATTCAGAGGAAAAGCTAAGCCGACATGGTGGAGCAATGAACTGAGTCTTCTTAGAAGACGGGTAAAAGAAATGTTTAAGCTGGCAAACGGAAAGTGAACGAGTATGAGGGATTTATTGTGGATCTACAAGCATTAAAAATTCCAGGGTGAAGAGAGAGTATCATAGAAACATTTTTGTGCGGGACATAGAGTTCTTCGGCGAAACAGCCACGGTTATAAAAAGTTCTAGCAAGGGGAAACATGGTCCAGGGACTAAAAAGAAAGAGGAGCGGAGAATGGACTCGGTTGTAGTGAGGAGTCCCTTGAGGTGCCTTTCGATACAAATTTCCCATCAGGAGATGATTCAGAAGAGCCAGCAGAATGCACACCACACTTCGGTCGCGGGAACAGGAAGTCCCGGGGCTTGGTGACCAATACCAAGATCGAAAGGGCGCTGAAAACGTTCTTTAAGTTAAAATTGCTGGGCGCAGATGGTATATTCCCGGCCATGCTACAAATTTCAACGCAGAGCAGTCGGGGAATGGCTACAAATATTCGATGGGTAAATAAGGATCTGAACAATGGAGAGCTGATCATGTGGCTTTCCTGCCAAAAGCGTGGAATATAGGTCACATGTATCCCAAATGCGGTAGCAATAAACATAGAGAAAAGCCCTGAAATATAGATTTAAACTATATTTTCTAAATGGGCGATCATGGATGGTCTTACTTCAACAAAATTTTTCTAGCCATAACCCGATGGCAATGTTGCAATTGACATAAGTGGAAATGTGCCTTCCAACGATTAGCTCTTTTGATGGATCGGCCCGCTTCGGGACATTAATACATGGGCAATAAATTCCGGGTTGACAGCCAACGCAGAGAAGGGAATATGGTCTTGGTTAAATAAAGATTAAGGTCCCAAATTATACGCGGCCTAAGTTAGGAGTGGTTGTCCTATGGGAGAAACCTTTGCACACAATATCTACGGATTATCCTAGACCAGTAAGATTATGGTGGAGGATAAACGTGGAGAAAAGAGTGAAGTATGCCTCGACGGCACTTTATGCATGTAAAAGATTTCTGGGGTGTTCTAGAGCTTTTATCGCACTCTTTCTCCTCATTGGGTATTTACAGCGATTGTGAACCCTGTCTCATACTATGTAGTCCTTGTTTGGGGGACAGCCACTCAAAAAGAACTTACCTCAAAAAATTAGAGGGTGCATGCAGGCTATCAATGGCTTAACATTTCTGTAGCCCTGAAAACAACCCCTACGGCCGCACTGTATGCCATTCTGCACATTTCACCTTTAGACCTGGTAACAAAGAAACATAGCGTGGTGGACGAGGCGATACATGTATACACAGATGGCTCCAAAGTAGTGGATAGTAGTAGGGGCTGTGGTATACCGTGCTGATTCGGAAAGAACCAGGTCCTACAGCTGCCAGAGTTTTTCAATCGGAGTATTAGCCGTAGCTGTTTAAACATACTAGCGCATTTGTCAAGTGTGGACAATGAGCGTAAAAAAACACAAGCGCTGGTCACTTTGCGACGCATGACCAGCAGCGAAAAATATAAACAATGCCTCACATAACTGGCAAAAGCAAGTCAGTTTTTGTTTTTGTGTGGTGGCAAAGAAAAAAAGTTTAAAAGAAAATGACCGTGGAAATACATATCTGACTAGTGACCATTGGGAATACTAGTGAAGAGTTTTTCGTATTCCCTCATGTTCTCATCCCCTATCAAAAATAAGTGGGCAGGGGAGTTAGATACCTACATTGCCAGAGAGTTGAAGAAGAACGAAAAGGATGAAGTCATCGAACAGTGATTTTAACAGGTGATCTTAGCTTTTACCCATATTGTGCATTTTTTCAAGCACGTTCTCCACTTGTAGGAATCCATAAAAGGTGCTTTTAGCATACACAATCGTTGAGTGATAACTTTCTGAACACTCCGTGGAGTATTTTAATCCACTGTAAGTAAAATTTTTTCCGCTATTTGCTGAACATGATTTTTTTCGCCTTTCAGCTTTTAAAGGGTTGGTCATGAATAATATTGTTCCCTCTTGATATTATAGTGAAGTGTAAAAAAATAATTTATGAAGTCCTTTTCCTCAAAGTTTAAGTAGTTATTCCATTTGACAGTAGGCTAAGCTCATCGTACAGAGAACAAATACTTTATCACTCAACTAACGCATAACATGTTTGCAAACAGTATCAACAAAAATAGTGACTTAAAACGGTCACAGTGTTAGGGGTTGAACTCCTTCGAAACAGCTCCACCGATTCTCATAAAATTTTGTTTTTTGTTGAAACAGCTTTCAATACCATATACAACCCTTATGGAGCGTTCCCGAGATGGTCGGGGACTGGTGCTTAATAGTGCTGTTACCAGAACGTAGCGGATCTGCATCCTTCGGGGAGTATCCTTATCGCTACAACATAGATAGGGGGAGCGATGGAGGGAGAAGAAAGGTAGCAAGAAAGAAAAGAAGGGATTGAAAAGGCGTAGAGGTAGAAAGAGACGAAGAACAAGTAGTGAGTTATAGGGATAAATAAAAGGGGGAAAGAGAGGGAAAGAGATTTAGAGATAAAAACTTATAAAAAGTTGTGTGCAGCTACAACGTCTGCCAGATATGCTAGCATTCTCTATGCGGACTTTTGATACGTTTCTTTTTCTTTATATCGATTTAATTTATAAAATTTGCAGATTCCAGTACATTTTGTTAATTAAATTAGCTTAGCAAACTTAAAAAAGCAATAATTTAGTTAAAATTCAAGCTTTCAACTATGTTCAATACAAACAGTCAAGTTTAGTCAACTTTTAGTTTTCCACGTCCTCTGGTTCAGCATTTTCGGAAATGCGCGGCACTAATCGACATGCCCTACAGAAAAACGTGTCCCACTTGGACGCCTTACTTTCGGAGAGAAAAATAAAATATTCCAAAACAAAGAACTGACTATCAGACTTGTGGCTAAATCAAGATTCACACACAATCATTCTCTGCTTAGATCATAAAATTTAGAGCTGTGGCTACGATCATCGCAAACATGTGCACCATGGTTACGTCCGATAATAGCGCTTGTTTGTTTGAATGAATAAGGTTTACCATATAAACAATTTATGTAGGTTAAGACAGTAAATATAGTTTTTCGACGGAAAACATAAACAGTACTTACCGGCCTGGTTTTTTAATCGCAGGCAGAAACCATAACAGCGGAGATACTTTCATGCAAAATGTCGGTCGATTATATTGATATACCAATCTTTACAACTCAAACTGTCAGTGAATTCCTTACACATGGCGTTGTGATTACGTAGTAGAATTATTTCGGTATAAACATTGTGAAATACAAAAGAAAGCTATAAAATCAAGGGAATTACAATCTACATAATTATACTTTTACCCAACAGAAAATGACTAACCAATTTTAATCCAAGGTCTAGATGTCACTCCCATGATATTGTAACTCACTCCCAATGAAAGTGTAGGCACACAGGCAACTTGCCGCCTCGGTGTGTTAAGCATTTTACGCATGACCGCTAGGGTTACCTTACTAGGCAACAGTCTTAATATTGGCCGGCCCCGGAAAAGTCTAGCTGGACACATGACAAGTTTATTTGAAATTTTCTTAGTGTCCTGTGTATTTTGTTGGCCCATATTATGCTGAGCTAGATGTGTGTTGATAGAAACGTGTCGACAAGCTTTGACTCGGCTTATCGAGGTTGCCGCAAAATTGTGCTTTGTTTTTGATATTCATCAGTCCACAAATTCGCTCAGTTTTAACCCACATTTTTTCACTTCCAAACAGCGGAAGGTATTTCAAAAACATATCGAACACAAACGCGCAAAATGGGATTAAAAAATGTATCTCTTAACTCTTGAATAGAATTTGATTATGCAGAATTATATGGTGAAATTTGCATGAGAAATATCGTTAAGAGCCGCACTCTCTACTGTCCTGGACCACAGTGGCCGATCCAAACATCTTTCGTGCAGTCTGCCTCTCACGAAGTTGACGTACTTCTCTCAGTGATCAACGTCTCTCGTTAATTGCAGCGACCTCCGCCTGAAAGACGCTGCAATGATCGGGTAGGCTAAAGCATAGATTGCATTCACAGTGAAGTGCACATATACCGCTTCTCCCCTTATTCTCCAGTTTGGAGCCGTCAGTATGTATATGAAGCCAACGCCAGGCCGGCGGCCGGTCTCCTTCAACGAATTAGTCCCTATCCGGAAGAAAACATCGTAAATTAACGTCACATATATAGGCGGTAGATGCGCAGTATGGTATCACAAATGTAGTGATTCAGATTGCTTAGGGATGTGACATGCACAGTCAAATGATCTTTCCAGCCGTAGATAGCTCTCGCAGCCACAGAGCAGGAAAGGCCGCGCATTACTTGGCCATTAGATTTAATGGCAAAAACATTCTTTTAAAACTAGTGCTCCACCACGCAGACTATAGTACTTTTTGTACCTGTATTGGAAACACCGAAGCTTTAGGTACGGTGGATTGGATTTATGTATCTAGCTTCGGTCCACCTAGGGGACGGGCTGCTGATAGAAAACGATTGGCTTAACCACGACAGTGTTTTGGCGTAACGGAGCACCCAAGCGTTGCATGCATAGTTATACGCCTTGTATCGAGGAGAGGGCTCTAAACTCTCTATCTCGTGCCCTGTCGTATCTAAGTTCTCTATGTGCGTGGCAAAAAACTCCTTAAGCTAGACCAGTCTCCGCTCGAAATCTCTCGTCTCTCGTCTAGTGTAGATGTAGGAATGAAATAACACCTTAGTCTGCCCCAGCGCGCTCGTCTTGCTGTGGTATGGCCATCATTACTTCTCCTGTGAGCCGGTATCGGGAACTTTTGATACGGTCGAAAAGAACTTGCACTGCAAATCCAGAGATAAGTTCAGTTCTTAGTACTTACCGACATCCGCCTTCCTATGAGGCGACGAAACGGCTCGTAGATGCAGCCCCCTTAACCGCTCACCCATAGTCCACTGAACGACGACGTGCCTGCTCCATTAGAGAGAGACTTTAAGGTCCTCTAAGTCATAAAATCACTGTGAAAACCGATGAAGATATCATGTTGAAATTTATTTATTTACTCTATGAAAATTAACAAAAATTGGTGGCTTCTACGACCGCACTTGTAAGGAAATCGATGTCGAACAAAGCTGAGTAGAAAAATCTGTTGGGTTGATTCGTATTACCCAAAAGTAGATGCGCGCTGAGAACTGTGTGATCTTGGGTGTGGAAAACAACTTTGGTATTTAGCATTGACGAGAATTGTAAAAGTTTGAGGAGTCGTCAAGTAAAAGCCGCTGAAGTTACTATTATATAACACTTTGCATGTATGAGAAAAGAAACGGCAATGGCTTGGCGACACTCCACTTAAATATCGAAATCCAAATTCAGGAAAATAGGCAAAACGGATAACATCATTACCAAAGACTATTTTGAAATTGTGGCACGAAGGTTAACTTTTTATTATATATATATGCATTGTGAAAAGAAACGGAATCGGATGGTGTGACTACAACCACTTAGCGCTTCAGAATTCACCGAAACATGTCATTTGACTGAATTTAGTGAATACTGTTTCGAGTCTTTCAACTTGGTCTCAAGTGTTGATTGCGTATACACTGACTTTTCCAGGCTTTCGATCACTTATGACACGTGGTGCTACTCTAGTAAGCTGAACACCTGGGACTTTAATCTGTTTTTTTAAAGTGGATAAAATCTTATCTAATCTAATAGGCAATATGTGGTCACTGTTGCGAACACAACTACATCAACTCTTCTATAGCGTGTTCAGACGTCCTCAAGGAAGTAGCTTGAACACCTGCGGATTTATTTCTGTTTGAAGTGTAATAAAATCTATCTGATCTAATAGCCAATGTGTGCGTCACTGTTGATAACACCAACTCACAACCTTTATAGCGTGTTCAGCGTTCACTGCTCTTGGAGTTATTTCATAAATGGCTATAAGCAGTTGCTTCTCTTTCGCTTAAATACCTATTATATGCTGACGATATACAAATATATTCTAGTCTAATATATTCAAAATCGTTGAGTCTTGGGACACGACATTAATAGCTCAGGCAGATATTGATAACTGCAGGTCTGGTGTTTAAATACTCTCACCTCTCCTTAACATATAAAAAAGTGCTTACAAATATAACGTACGACGAAGAGACAAAATGTTTTCGCTGCAACGTCTCTGTACTGATGACTCTTGTTAGATTCTTTAGAAGAAACTAAGGAGAGTGGGATCATTTGTACCTGCAAACTTTCGCTTTAATAGCCACATAAGCTTGTATTATCCCTAAAGCGCTACTCACTTTGGGCTTTCTTTATTAGGTGTAAATTGTCCACGAAATTTTCGGATCCCGTATACTTTTATGCTTGAAATTACATCTTTGTTTACAGCTTGTTCGGTCACACTTGGAATATGGGCTATAATGATGGAGACATATACCATATTTCACAAACAAAGAGAATTGTAAGGGTCCATTTGCTGACGCAGTTCGCGAGCTCTACGCTCTGATTACTGGTCTCGAGCCGATGCCTACCTATAATCGCGGTACTTCTAATAAGTTATGTGACATAAAAACGTCTCCGTGGTTCCAATACTCTGATATGTTGTAAACAAAGGTGCTGTTTCGATGTTGTTCTATGTTCTATATTATCTTTCTTTCCGTTTCTATTATTGAATAACTAGTTTGTCTTGCGCGGCATGACATAGCTTGGGCATCTCTTCTCCCTCGGCTTAAATTTTCACAACATATCTACTCACGCCGTCATCTATTGAGGGCTCTTACTGAGTATTGGCTTTTTGTTCCCTTCTTGATCACATTGTTATTTGGAGATGTAGCAAATTCTGACGTTAGCTAACTGTGACTTTACGCTCGAAATGCGCTCCATCGCTGGAGCTCATCATGAATCTTAAACAGGATCTCTAAAAACTCTGTCTCGTGCCTTGACTTCTCAATATCTACGTCTGAACTATGCAATAACTATTGAATACAGTTTGGTAATTATATTGTTAAGGGTTCGTTTCGTTTTTTTTGATACGCTATAGCGCTTTAGTCATGTAACGAAACACTGTATTTCATAGACTTGAATAACATATAATTCAATAAATAAACAAATAAAAAATGCTCGGTTGATTAAAACTGATGGGTGGGTGACTTGTGAATGGAAAATAGAAGAAACCTGGTAAAACAATTTTAGAGGAACAACATTTTAAGTTTCGCAGATCAGTCTAAATGTAAGGTTGGTTTTCTCAAGGATAGGTTTTCCCTGAGATTGTTTAAATTAACAAATCGGTTGGCGACCACTCCCTACCACTTTAGACAATAAAATTAATACAAAGTCTAGAATAGGTTGAACTGGCCGGTCCATGAGGGACTCCATAAGACTGATTGAGTAAGTAGTGTTACCAGAAGTCTTGTTTTAACGACCAAACTGAAAAACCGTATCAAAAAACCAGGACACCATGTTATAAAATAACCCCGTCCTCTGGCAAATACTAAGAAGCTTCCTAGGATTAAGCCACTTGCAGCTCTAGATTACAGCTGTATCACCCTAATGCTGGAGTCTAGCCTGGCAAGTGCAGGGCACGAGCACAGACCGTGCTCGATCGTTTTCCCTCCAACCAGCATTCCTACATATGCTATCGACTTGGACCAACGCCTAATGTAAAGGCATGTGACGACAAAAGGCAGTGTCCAGTCAAATACACGTCATGAGTCTACAGTCCTATCTTTTTAATGATAGGAGCAACTTGTTAGTCTAAGGTTTTAAGACCCTACACATAAATCTCCACACTTTACAGCCCCGCGCTTGAACCACGCCTTTCCCGCTTGCGTCGATCCTGTGCACCTCTCGCTTCGCTTAATCTCGCCCAATCTAATTGGGACATCTACGGAGCAAGCTTCAAGCGGATGCGCCCTTTTAGCTAGTTCGTACGCTTTTTCATTCCCATCTTTCCCATCTTCCTGGGACCTAAGATAGTGTAGCTTCTCCCGGTTCCCGAATTCTCTCCAGAGACTGCTTACACTCTAAACAAGCATTAGCTGCTGTGCTATGCGAGATTATTGCCTTAAATTGCTTTTGCTTGACTGTCAAATTATAAAAAGTTTACACGATGGCAGCTTAA
The DNA here is from genome assembly GCA_029619165.1 of Eurosta solidaginis. NCBI lineage: Eukaryota > Metazoa > Arthropoda > Insecta > Diptera > Tephritidae > Eurosta > Eurosta solidaginis. The sequence continues at coordinate 49,073 of JARSSU010003799.1, forward strand.
GCTATTCTCTTCCAGGGTTTCTACTGCTTTGGTTACGGCTAATATTTCGCTAGGGAAAACGATACAGTAATCCTGGCAGCCTGTAGGATCTGCTTATTTCCGGACAGACCGCAGTACCGCAGACCCTACTCCTTCACTGCTTTGGAACCATCAAGTGTACACATGTATCGTCTCGTCCGCCATGGCACCCTGGCGCCAACCGTCTCACCTCTATTGTGGCTTACGATCTCCTTCGAAAGGCAGATAGGGAATCATGTAATCACTGTTCGCTCTTATGATTGATGTCGCCTATACTACATATGGCCATATGGTCGGCGCTCAGCTGCTCCGAAAGCACCGAGGCTGGTTGCGGGCGTTAAGCTTTGTTCTTTGCGACCAGGTCTACAGGTGGGAGTGCAGAATGGCATACAGTGCAGCGTCGGGGTTGTTTTCAGGGCTCCCGTATTGCTAAGCATCGACAATCTGCATACCCCCTCTATTTTTTTTTATGAGGTATGTTGTGTTTTTGTGTGGTTTTCCACCAAGCAAGAACTACATAGTATAGAATAGGGCTTACAGTCGCTGTAAAAAACCCAATGACGAAAGAGAGGGCGATAGGCCTCAACGTCACACCCCAGCATTCTTTTACATGCATAGAGTGCTGGTGAGGCCCTTCGACCCTCTCCCCACGTTGAGCTTCCATCACAGCTTACGTCTAGGATTATTCCTAGATATTTTGTGCAAGGTTTTCTCTGTAAGGTCACTTACCCCTCTAACTTGGGCCTGTCCAATTTGGGATCTTGTACCTCTTTGTAAACCAGACCATATCCGTCTTCTACGCAATTGACTTTCTCAACCCCGACATTAGATGCCCAGGTATGAATTATTCCCGAAGCGCCGGATCCATCAAAGAACTAATCGTTGGAAGGCACTTTCCACTTATGACAATTGCAACGTCATCTGCGTAAGCCGATAAGTTTACGGGTCCCTCATCGAATTGCGTGAGCAGTTGGTTGATGACCAGCGTCCACAGCAGAGGTTATATCACCCTCACTGTGGGGTTGGTCGTGCCGCTGTCCACTGATTTAGTGGCCTCGTTACAATCACTTTTTTTGTAATTCTTTCTGCAATTTAACATGCGTCCGGATCCATCTGAACCGGCTTAAATGCCCCCCCCCCCCTTGGCAGGAGACGGCCACTTTAATGTCCCCCCCCCCCCCCCAATTTAACACCATACCATGCCCCCACCCCCCCCAGAGGCCCATTTTGAGACAGTATTGAGGTTCCACCCCCCTTTTTGAGCTTTCTGCAACGCGGTGACAAGAAGAATATAGAGTCATATCTGATATTCGGGATTTCTCTCAATGAGTATCTACAATAAAAAGTGTAATGGTAATAAAAAAAATTCAACACCCTCAGGCTGCATTGGCTACACCCCCCTCCCCCCCTCCCTCCCCCCCTAAATTTCCCTAATGATAGTAAAATCAACCTCCCAAGAGTGTTTTGGCACGTTAAAACAACAAGCT
>JARSSU010003800.1:0-25260 GCA_029619165.1 Eurosta solidaginis
GCCTAGGACATCGCAATATTAAATTCGCCAGATGAAAGCATGTAAAAATAGATGGCGAACTATTAGTAGTTCAGAATGCGGTAGAAGTGCACAAGTTTTGAACTACAGATTCTCTTACGGTGTAGTTTCTGTGATTTTGTATTTTATTTCGGTATATAATGTTTCGTGGTTATGAAATTTTTTTTTACTGAAAGTGGGGCCAACCACTAAGCACACCCTGCCTATCATTTACTTGTTAAACATTTTATTAAATTCCGGTGGTATTTAAGCACCTCAGTAATCTCTGTTGGTAATAATGTAAATTTAACACAAATTTAAAACAAACCGCGCGGATCCCTCTAATAAAGCATTTCGAAAGTTTTAAAAACTCAATTTCTAATGCAACATTCGCGGAAACCTCCACATTCACTTTTAGTATGATTATTGAAAACCAATTCCGACAGATATATATAAATATGTTACTACAAAACTGGGGCTATAGGTCAATGTAATTTTTCGCAACTTTCAGTATTCAATTTATTGGCTCTTGAAAGTTGACGCTATAACTGTTTACGAAATATTCTAATCAGTGGCGTATCCAGCGGGGGATTGGGGGGATAGACTCCCCTTCGTCGTCGCACAACTTCTTATTTATTTCGTAATTTATATTAAAATGACCAAACTTCCTTCTGATTTACCAAGAAAATACAAGAGAAAATCAAAATATCTATATAAGTACTTACGTGGGAAGGTAATATTATATTTAATTATGTCGTGGTACTCATGAAATTCCATATCGTCAGGTCCCAACGAAGGCTATCTCGGTTCGTTTTTGCGTCGAAGACTATCTCAGTTGGTTTTGATTTATGAAAAAACTGACACCTTTCGCTTGTTTGCTAATTTTGTATTTTATACTCAGTGAGCAGAGCTCACAGAGTATATTAAGTTTGATTGGATAACGGTTGGTTGTACATATATAAAGGAATCGAGATAGATATAGACTTCCATATATCAAAATAATCAGGATCGAAAAAAAAATTTGATTGAGCCATGTCCGTCCGTCCGTCCGTTAACACGATAACTTGAGTAAATTTTGAGGTATCTTGATGAAATTTGGTATGTAGGTTCCTGAGCGCTCATCTCAGATCGCTATTTAAAATGAACGATATCGGACTATAACCACGCCCACTTTTTCGATATCGAAAATTTCGAAAAACCGAAAAAGTGCGATAATTCATTACAAAAGACAGATAAAGCGACGAAACTTGGTAGGTGAGTTGATCTTATGACGCAGAATAGAAAATTAGTAAAATTTTGGACAATGGGCGTGGCACCGCCCACTTTTAAAAGAAGGTAATTTAAAACTTTTGCAAGCTGTAATTTGGCAGTCGTTGAAGATATCATGATGAAATTTGGCAGGAATGTTACTGCTATTACTGTATGTACGCTTAATAAAAATTAGCAAAATCGGAGAAGGACCACGCCCACTTTTAAAAAAAATTTTTTTTAAAGTAAAATTTTAACAAAAAATTTAATATCTTTACAGTATATAAGTAAATTATGTCAACATTCAACGCCAGTAATGATATGGTGCAACAAAATACAAAAATAAAAGAAAATTTCAAAATGGGCGTGGCTCCGCCCTTTTTCATTTAATTTCTCTAGGATACTTTTAACGCCATAAGTCGAACAAAAATTAACCAATCCTTTTGAAATTTGGTAGGGGCATAGATTTTATGACGTTAACTGTTTTCTGTGAAAATGGGCGAAATCGGTTGATGCCACGCCCAGTTTTTATACACAGTCGTCCGTCTGTCCTTCCGCATGGCCGTTAACACGATAACTTGAGCAAAAATCGACATATCTTTAATGAACTTAGTTCACGTGCTTACTTGAACTCACTTTATCTCGGTATGAAAAATGAACGAAATCCGACTATGACCACGCCCACTTTTTCGATATCGAAAATTACGAAAAATTAAAAAAATGCCATAATTCTATACCAAATACGAAAAAAGGGATGAAACATGGTAAGGTAATTGGATTGTTTTATTGACGCGAAATATAACTTTAGAAAAAACTTTATAAAATGGTTGTGACACCTACCATATTAAGTAGAAGAAAATGAAAAAGTTCTGCAGGGCGAAATAAAAAACCCTTAAAATCTTGGCAGGTACTACATATATAAATAAATTAGCGGTATCCAACAGATGATGTTCTGGGTCACCCTGGTCCACATTTTGGTCGATATCTGGAAAACTCCTTCACATATACAACTACCACCACTCCCTTTTAAAACTCTCATTAATACCTTTAATTTGATACCCATATCGTACAAACTCATTCTAGAGTCACCCCTGGTCCACCTTTGTGGCGATATCTCGAAAAGGCGTCCACCTATAGAACTAAGCCCCACGCCCTTTTAAAATACTCATTAACACCTTTCATTTGATACCCATATCGTACAAACATATTCTAAAGTCACCCCTGGTCCACCTTTATGGCGATATCTCGAAAAGGCGAACACCTATAGAACTAAGGCCCACTGCCCTTTTAAAAATACTCATTAACACCTTTCATTTGATACCCATATTGCACAAAAGCATTCTAGGGTCACCCTGCTCCACCGTTATGGCGATATCTCGAAACGGCGTCCACCTATGGAACTAAGGATTACTCCCTTTTAAAATACTCATTAACACCTTTCTTTTGATACCCATATTGTACAAACAAATTCTAGGGTCACCCCTGGTCCACCTTTATGGCGATATCTCGAAAATGCGACCACCTATACAACAACCACCACTCCCTTTTAAAACCCTCATTAATACCTTTAATTTGATACCCATATCGTACAAACACATTCTAGAGTCACCCCTGGTCCACCTTTATGGCGATATTTCGAAACGGCGTCCACCTATAGAACTAAGGCCCACTCCCTTTTAAAATACTCATTAACACCTTTCGTTTGATAGCCCATATTGTACAAACAAATTCTAGGGTCACCCCTGGTCCACCTTTATGGCGATATCTCGAAACGGCGTCCACCTATGGAACTAAGGATTACTCCCTTTTAAAATACTCATTAACACCTTTCTTTTGATACCCATATTGTACAAACAAATTCTAGAGTCACCCCTGGTCCACCTTTATGGCGATATCTCGAAAATGCGATCACCTATAGCAACAACCCAACTCCCTTTTAAAACCTCATTAATACCATTAATTTGATACCATATCGTACAAACACATTCTAGAGTCACCCCTGGTCACACCTTTATGGCGATATTTCGAAACGGCGCTCACCTATAGAACTAGCCCACTGCCTTTTAAAAATACCTTATTAATACCTTTCGTTTGATGCCCGTATTGTACAAACAAATTCTAGGGTCACACCCTGGTCCACCTTTATGCGATATCTCGAAACGGCTGTCCACTATGGAACTAGGTTAGTTGGGTGGTAGACTTCCCTGATAGAGGAAGCTCACTTGGACAACATGACGGTCCGTTGTGATACCACATATAATAAACTAAACTAACGGTGACGTAGATATAACTACTTAGAGAATCGTGGTGGGTAGCAACGATAAAGTTCCGAATGATCCCGATCTCAACCTTGGATAGCTCCTCGGGAGATCCAAGTGGAGTCACGACCGAAATACTTTCGCCTAGTTCTGGCAAAAAGCTGGGCAGTCAAGCTATAAAGTGATTTGGTGATTCCACCTCATCATCCTCCATACAGCTGCAGCAGGATGGAGTTTCCAATATATTGAGACGTACCGCATGGATACCCATGGGACAGTGCCCTGTCAAAACCCCAATGACCATTGATAGGTGAGCCTTAGTGAACCCAATTATTTCAGCAGACCTCCTGCCATCCACTTTCGGCCAGAAAGGTCTTGATATCCTACAAGACGTAGTGTCCGCCCAACGTTTGCTGAGCTGACTCGAGGCCCAGCTATGGAAGAGCAATTCCACAGGTGGCTAGCGGAATCCCGAAATCCCTACAGCCATCTTCATCCGGTTCAGTTGTACCGATTCGGGCTAAGAGATCCGCTTGACAGTTACCCGGAATATCACTATGGCCCGGGACCCAGATAATCTTAATTGTAAAATAATTCGATGCAATCGCAAGTGTGTGTCAGGCACTCCCAGACCACCCTCGATCGCACTGTAGTTGAGCTCAAGGCCTTTATAGCCGCTTGGCTATCAGAGCAGATGTTAAATTCCCTAACCGTAGTAGCGCTGGATAGCATTTCATCCACCGCATCCTTAATCGCAGCAACTTCCGCTTGGAATACACTGCAGTGATCAGCCAACTTAAACTTGCGGCTTACATTTAGCTCTTGACAAAAGACCCCCCCTATGGAACTAAGGATTACTCCCTTTTAAAATACTCATTAAACACCTTACTTTTGCTACCCATATTGTACAAACAAATTCTAGGGTCACCCCTGGTCCACCTTTAGATATCTCCAAACGGCGTCCACCTATGGAACTAAGGATTACTCCCTTTTAAAATACTCATTAACACCTTTCATTTGATACCCATATCGTACAAACACATTCTAGAGTCACCCTGGTCCACCTTTATGGCGATATCTCGAAAAGGGCGACCACCTATACAACAACCACGCACTCCCTTTTAAAACCCTCATTAATACCTTTAATTTGATACCCATATCGTACAAACACATTCTAGAGTCACCCCTGGTCCACCTTTATGGCGATATCTCGAAAAGGCGACCACCTATACAACAACCACCACTCCCTTTTAAAACCCTCATTAATACCATTAATTTGATACCCATATCGTACAAAACACATTCTAGAGTCACCCCTGGTCCACCTTTATGGCGATATTTCGAAACGGCATCCACTATAGAACTAAGGCCCACTCCCTTTTAAAATACTCATTAACACCTTTCGTTTGATGCCCGTATTGTACAAACAAATTCTAGGGTAACCCCTGGTCCACCTTTATGGCGATATCTCGAAACGGCGTCCACTATGGAACTAAAGGATACTAACTCTCCTTTTAAAATACTCATTAACACCTTTCATTTGATACCCATATCGTACAAACGCATTCTAGAGTCAACCTGCTCCACCTTTATGGCTATATCCCCTAAATGGCGTCCACCTATAGAACTATGGCCCACTCCCTCATAAATACTCTTTAATGCTTTCATTTGATACCATGTCATACAAACACAGTCCAGGGTTTCCCTCGGCTCATTTTCCTACATGGTTATTTTCCCTTATGTTGTCACCAGTAGCTCTCAACTGAGTATGTAATGTTCGGTTACACCCGAACTTAACTTCCTTAACTTGTTTTGTTTAATTACTTATTTTTGTATTATTTTATTGATTTTTTTAGTTTATATCTTATTTATTTATTTTTATTTATAAAATTAATAAAAAAAATATAAACCTAAGTAATTAACACAAAAATAAACAAAATAAAATAATACCAAAATAAGTAAAATTAAACTAAATAATACAAAATTAGCAAACAAGCGAAACGTGTTAGTTAAAAAAAAACGAACTGAGATATCCTTCGGTGCAATTTGAACTGAGATAGTCTTCCATGGAACCAACGATATAATCACTTCAACAATTTTCAAATATTTTAAATCAAAAGTGCACGTGATTTAGCAAAGATTAAGAGATTGAGTGTTAAGGAGCGAAGACTAAATTTCGTTTTATAACAAACAGAATTAAAGTTTGTAAATAAAGCTTTTCAATTTAATTAAAATAAATGAATAATAACACATATTAATTGAAATAATCCAAGTATTTCCCTTGAAATAAACGATTTTACATAAGTATATGCATGTATATATGTGTACGAATATTAGTGACACTAAGTGAGACTCACATCACTAGCCTGATGCTAAGTAAATGAAGCCACAACAACAATCAAACACATCAAAAATTTTAGAAATAAGGTTTTTCAATTCAGAATAAAATTTTTCTAAGCGGGGTCGCCCCTCGGCAGTGTTTTGGCAAGCGCTCCGGGGTGTTATTTTCTGCCATGAAAAGCTCTCAGTGAAAACTCATCTGCTTTGCAGATGCCGTTCGGAGTCGGCATAAAATCATGTAGGTCCCGTCCGGCCAATTTGGAAGAGAAGCTCGGCCTTAGATCTCTTCGGGAGGTTATTACGCGGCTTACATTTATTTATATATATATGGAATCAGTTTTGATTTAAGTACGCTATCTGTTGAGCAGTAGAAGTGTTATTGTGAAGTACTTTAATAAAGCCAGTTTGCAGTATTGAATAGTGGAGTTATTTATTCAACAGTTTAGTGATTCGAACGTTAGTTGAAGGTTTCAAATAAGCGGAATTGCCCTAAATTCGTTACATATGTATGTGATGGTCAATATTGCTTATTTATAAAGAAATACACAGAGATGGTAAACCTAGTTACTGTGTGTCTTAATTTCTATTTAACTTAAAATAATTATTGCTCATCCCTCCCCTTGGCAAAATCCTGGATACGCCACTGATTCTAATCAAACATTTTGTAACTTGAAACCAAATCTTCCACTTTTCCCGACCTCAAACAAAAATAAATTTTTTTTTGTAAATACTAAATTTTTTAGTGCACATACAATTTTGTACATATATTGTGATTTGCACTTCCATATAAAAAATGTTGAGCAGCTCTGATTAAGTGGGATTCGTAAGGTTTGGAAATTTTGAACTTTAAATACCGTCGTGGTGTGATGGAGCGTGCTCCGCTGAAGATCCTGGGTCCACGCCCCGGCCAAAGAAACTTCAAAAATGTACAAACAAGTTTTTGCAGTTAGAGAAAATATTTTTCTAAGCGGGATCGCCCCTCGGCCGTGTTTGGCAAGCACTCCAAGTGTATTTCTGCCGTGAAAAGCTCTCAGTGAAAGTTTGAGTAAGACAAGTAGGTGCCGTCCCGCTAATTTGAGGAGCACGGCGCAAATCGGAAGAGAAGGTTAGCCTAAAATCTCTTCGGAGGTTATCAAGCCTTACATTTTTAAATACCAAGTAAACGGACAGATCGTGACATTAGAATTTACACCAGAAAGTTTAACATGTAACTGTTATTGCAGTCTATGAGGCAGCTCTGTGATGGGTCGAAAGAATTGGTTATTTAACAAGACTGACTCCAAAGTATGTAAGACCTGTAATGAATTTCGAGAACATTGCGATTAAAATATACAGTTCGGGATGGTTTCGAATTGTGTTTTTTGAATACTTTCAGACTGCTTCAGAAGTATTTCGAAACCAGTTCTGGATATTTTAAAACTCATTTGGGATCAATTCGGGCCTCTTCTAAGATCTTTTCGTAATAATATCATTCTGCTTGCTTTGGGTAATTTCTGAACGTTTTGGGATTGTTTTCAGGATCATTTCGATACCATTTCAAGGTGGTTGCTGGAATCATTTACAGACTAAATTCAGTAAATAATGCAGCTGGAACAACCAAATTTAATGTATGGCTTGAAATATTGACCCCTTATTTAAAATTTTGCAAATGTTCAAATAGAGGTGCGCGAATGAGTTATCAATCCCAAACTTTGTTCATCCCATATTGATGGCCTCAATATTTGCTTAAAATAGCTGTGTAGCTACCGGCATAACCGAAAAAGTCACTTTGTTTTTTGTCAGGGTGTTTGTATTCCCACGTTGAGCAGTGGACGAATGAGTCAGTTTAAACCGTGCCCGCTCCTAAGTTTGGTGAAAGTCAAGCAAAACCGTATGGCATAAAAGAGCTTTCGACGCAGGGACTGGCAGACATAGAGTTGGGTGTGGAGAGTTGAGCTCGTGGAAAAGAGTAGTAATTCAGCTAAATTAATAGGCATGCGCAGTGCCATGCGAGTGGTATAGAAATGTTTAGAAATGTGTGTTGAAAAAAGAAAGTGGAATAAACTAGTTCACATGGGGTATATCTTGCGTGTGTGAGTGAAGAGAAAAAGATAGAGAGACCAAACATACAGGACATGCGCACTGCGTGACTTTGGTTGTAGATGGAACATTTAGAATGGAGAAGGGATATATGTATAAACGCCAATGGCTTGCTTTTCGGGAGGTTTCTCTGCGACCGTCGGTTGCGGGTGATTGTTGCGACAGAGAAAATTTCGAATTAGTAAACAACTTCGTTTATTTGGGAACCAGCATTAATGCAAATAACAACATCGGCTCTGAAATCCAGCGAAGAATCACTCTTGCCAATAAATGCTACTTTGGACTAGGTAGGCAAACAAAAGTAAAGTCCTCTCTCGTCAAATGAAAATCATGCTCTACAAGTCACTTATCATACCCGTCCATCTACATGGTGCAGAAGCATGGACCATGACATCATCAGATAAAGCGGCTGTGGTAGTGTGTGAGAGAAAAGTCTTCGAAAGAGTAACGGTCCTCTATGCGTTGGCGTTGATGAGCTGTTCAGGCCTTACACATCAACATACGCTGGCTAGGCCATGTTATGCGAATGGAAGCTGTTGCTTCCGGCTAAGAAGGTCTTTTTCCGCAGCCTGCCTATAGAAGTAGAGGAAGAGCGGCCCCCACTCCACTGGAAGGACCAGGTGGAAAATAAATAAAAATTCCCTTGGCGTAACCATTCGCGCCAGTTAACCTAGAGAAGAAGCGACTGGCGCCTTGTGAACGGGTGCCTGCGTGGTATAGAGGTAGTTTGCTGGCCTAACTTAAGTTCTCCAACTCAAGTGACGTCACAACTAACATCAAAATACTTAAGCAAACTTTTTTTCGATATGTTGCCCTTGTATTTCCTACTGGCTTAATAGCCAAGCAATAAAAACTTATATGGTTAGGTTAGGTTGAACTGGCCGGTCCATGAGGACCTCACATAGACTGATTGAGTCCGTAGTGTTACCAGAAGTTTTATTTTAACGACCAAACTGAAAACCCTATCAAAAACCAGGACCTATGTAATATAAATAACTCCGTCCTCTTGGCAAATACTAGAAGCTTCCTAGGACTTAAGCCACTTGCTGCTTCTATATCTGACAGCTGTATCACTTCTAATAGCTGGAGTCTTAGCCTGGCAAGTGCAGGGCACGAGCACAAAATGTGCTCGATCGTTTCCTCCTCCAACCCGCACTTCCTACATCTGCTATCACTGACCAAGCTTATTTAAAGGCATGTAACGCCAGAAGGCAGTGTCCAGTCAGAATACCCGTCATGAGTCCACAGTCCTCCAAAAACCTACATGCTTAAATATTATTTAAGCCGGGCTCTATTGATCTTTGCCAGTGAAGTGTTCCATTATCAAAAATGGGTTCATTTTCAGCAGTCTTTGGCTGGGATTTTAATGCAGTCCAGTCGAATCTACATCGTAAACTGTAACGGCCTCAATTTTATGATTTGTGTGTGTGTCATGGTGTACATACCCCGCAAAACATCGTGTAAGCAATTATGACCGATAATACGCTGAAGTCCAGTTGAGTATAAAAAATTGTATACTCAGAATTTTCAATAAATGAATAAAAAACGAAGCGCTTCAAACTTCGAAGAGATAGTAGGTCGATCTTTTTTTCCAATTTGCGTCGTGCTCCTTTTAATTTTTTTTACAATGAGCGCGACGAGACCTGCAAATTTTTCGCCGACCCGAACAGCATCTGTGACGGTCGATGAGTTTTCACTGAGAACAAATACACTCGAACTGCTTGCTAATCACCGCCCACTTGGGAAAGTCCGTTTTAATTGAAAAACTTGTTTATAAATAGGCTGAATTTCCAATAGTTCCTAAAAAGCCCTTTTTGATAGGATAACGTTATTTCTGCATATTTCGCTAGCACAATTTGTATGTTTTTGAAAGAGGACATTTCAGCCTTCCTACAATGTGCATTTGTTAATTGCAACCGATCTTAATGTCGGAAATGGTACAAAATACACTGACAACTTTCATATTTGTAAACAAATAAACAGGAAACCCCTTATAAAATTTTGAAAAAATTATGCAAGTTATATTTTCAAGATTTCCCTGACATTTTTTTAAAATAAACAAAGAACTTGTACACCGTTTAAAGCGCAAAAGTTTTTGGTACCTAACTCCAGCTTTTGACGACCTAATGACAATTCTGAGTATGCAATTTCTGTATACTCAATTTGATGTATCTCTCGTGGAAAAGATTGTATATTAAATTTGTTTAGTCCTAAAATGTAATTCCTTTCATAATTTAATTTATTAACTATTATGATTTTAAATGAGTTGTATAATACTTTGGCTATCGGGCTTGTAGATAAGTTGGAAGTTGAACATTTATGTGACAACATCAGTACAAAAAACTCTCTTCACGAAACTTTGCCCTCATAGTAAATCCCTATTAATCAAATGAAAAAGTCTTATATAAGGTCTTAATTTTTTGGTAGGTATGTATGCTGATTAATTGCAGAGGATACAGCAACGGAAAAACAACAAAGAATGGAAACACTTATGCATAATTGCGTCAACCCTAAAATTTTGACATACGATTTCACGTTATGGTAAATATCGTAAAAATCCTAATTTCGAAAACGCATTATTGCAATGAAGGAAAAAAAAACTGAAAAAAAAATTCACTCAGCGAAATCGTTTCTCAGCAAGCATTTTTTGAAAATTTTTATCAAAAAATATTTAAATATCATACCCCAAGATGATAAAAACCATATATGTAATACTCCTATATTGCTAATAGAAAATGCTCGCAATGTGTTTTGAATTCGAAATCAAAAGAAGACAGCCTATAAAATTTTTGTGATTGTAGCAGCATAAGTGTGACAAGAAAAATTTTAAATTTTGGTACATTCGATTACTTACTTACTTAATTGGCGCTTAACCGTCTAAACGGTTATGGCCGTCCAACAAGGCGCGCCAGTCGCTCCTTCGCTCCGCCAACCGGCGCCAATTGGTCACACCAAGGGAGTTGAAATCGTTTTCCACCTGGTCCTTCCAACGGAGTGGGGGCCGCCCTCTACCTCTGCTTCCATAGGCCGGTTCCGATAGAAACACTTTCTTGTCCGGAGCGTCATCTTTCATTCGCATAACATGGCCTAGCCAGCGCAGCCGCTGCGTTTTAATTCGCTGGACTATGTTGATGTCTGCGTACAGCTCGTACAGCTCATGATTAAGTCTTCTTCGGTACTCGCCATCGCCAACGCGTAGAGGTCCATAAATCTTTCGAAGAACTTTTCTTTCGAACACTCCCAAAGCCGCTTCATCTGCTGTTGTCATGGTCCATGCTTCTGCCCTATATAGCAGGACGGGTACGATAAGTGACTTGTATAGTATGATTATCGTTCGCCGAGAGAGGACTTTACTTTTCAATTGCCTACCTAGTCCAAAGTAGCATTTATTGGCAAGATTGATTCTTCGCTGGGTTTCAGTGCTGATGTTGTTGGTAGTGTTGATGCTGGTTCACAAATAAACGAAGTCTTTTACTATTTCGAAATTATGGCTGCCAACGGTAGCGTGGTTGCCAAGGCGCGAATGCGCTGACTGTTTGCTCGATGACAGCAGGTACTTCGTTTTGTCCTCATTCACCATCAAACCCATCTTTACCGCTTCTTTTTCCAGTTTGGAGTAAGCAGAACTAACAGCGCGCGTGTTTAGGCCGATGATATCAATGTCATCAGCATATGCCAGTAATTGCAGGCTTTTATAGTATATTGTTCCAGTGCGGTTAAGTTCTCCGCTAGTATAATTTTCTCCAGCATCAAATTAAAGAAATCGCACGATAGGGGGTCACCCTGTCTGAAACCTCGTTTATTTTCGAACGGCTCGGAGAGGTCCTTCCCAATTCTGACTGAGCTGATGAGAGGTGATGTGTGTCGATTCTCTTTTCACGGGTTTTTTCCAAGATTTGGCGCATTGTGAAAATCTGGTCGATGGTAGATTTACCAGGTCTGAAGTCGCACTGATAAGGTCCAATCAGCCGGTTCACGGTGGGCTTCAATATTTCGCACAATACACTTGAAAGGACTTTATATGCGATATTAAGAAGGCTGATTCCACAATAGTTGGTGCATTTTGCAGTATCCCCCCTTCTTGTGGACTGGGCAATGAACACTTAGATTCCAACCGTCGGGCATGCACTCTTCCGCCCATATTTTGCTAAGAAGCTGCTGCATGCGCCTTACCAACTCCTCGCCGCCGTACTTGAACAGCTCCGCAGGCAATCCGTCAATCCGAAAACAAAAACGAAAACGTTTAAACAGCAATATGTCGGCACTCTGATGTTTGGGAATGTACTTAGCCTTTTGTAGCAATATAGGAGTATTACATATATGTTAAAAACGTTCAAATTTAAAAGCATTTTCTGTTCGAAAATTAATGTATCGTCGGGAGAAAAATGTACCATAAATGTGATTATTCTTGAATAATCATTAATGATTCATATTTCGAAAGCGCTTTTTATTCAAATTTGATATCATTGTAAAATTGAGCTTTAATTTTTGTAGAGTAATATTGGACTACTTTTCACAGTCATTTTCTGGTCATATTCGTGAACATATTTCAATCGTTTTGCTTGAGATTTTTCAATCGTATTTGAATGCGATTATGATGCATTTATTCTTCATATCTCATTTAAAATAAAACGTAATAATCTTATTTCATCAGAGGAAGAAATCATGCGAAAGTGAGCTATTTGAACCACAGGTCACTCGTAAACAAACTTGGCCGATATGCACCTGCGACTACAATATCCAACATCAGCTATGATCGTCAGTATCTTAAAATACGATACGGTACGGGATGTTAAATACATATCCAGGTACATATGTCAAGAGAGTTTCACTTACCTGGTGTTCAAATAGTTCACAACCTTTGTATTTTCCAACTATTATGTATTTTCTGGGAAGCCGAAGGTGGAGAAATGGTTGGGGAAATCTTCGGGTACGAGCAGCATTTGCATAACATTATCTTTACGAATGTCTTAATAATAAAAATGGTATATACATATTTTTTCTGAACTTCATGATTGAAAAAATGTATGTATGTGAATAAAGTAAGATTTTCAATGAAAAGTAAAATTTTAACAAGTATAAAACTCATTATTCAGTCAACAAATATAGTCAGAAAAGATTCAGAAAGCTCAATTAAAAATAATTACAAATTTTTGATCACCTAAAGTAAACACATTTGATTGAAATATGATTCCAAAATGTGATTGAAAAACTATTTTAAGTTTTTGATCATCAAAGGTATTCAAATTTGATTATTTTTTTGTTGGTTTTTATGGAATATTAAAATTTAATCATCAAAGGACTTCAAAAATGATTCCAAAAAGTGATCGAAAAATGCTTTTCAGTTTTTGATCATCAAAAGTATTCATATTTGATTATTTCTTTTGTTCAATTGTATGATAACTCATTATTTAGTCAGAAAGAGTAATCAAATTGTATTTATATGTGGGAAATTGAAAATTTAATCATCTAAATGCTGAGTGGGTTGTTATCTTTTTAATTAGCTTTATTTGTATGTATTCTTGTTTGTTATCTCCCTAGGCTAAGCACAAAGGAGAGCTAGACCCATCTAGTGGCAATTATTGAAGACAAGCGGCAGTAGTTAAATAACTCGCTATAAAACGAGTTGTGCTTAATAGCGGAGACACGATCCTCTGTGCTATGGCATCTTTTTTAGCTTTATTAAACTATATTTATGTTATTGCGATTAAGAAGTCCCTTTCGGGCAAATAATGAAAATTGCCACAAAAAAGAGTCGAAGTGGTGAAAAAGTCGGTCCTCTTATGATACTGAAAGTGCCAGCTTACTAATATCGTCTCAGTAGTTGGTAAGTATTCACTAGTTCAACTGACCTGGGATAGCAGTTCTAGATGTAAAAGTCGGTCCTCTTATGATACTGAAAGTGCCAGCTTACTAAATAGGTCCCAGTAGTTGGTAAGTATTCACTAGTTCAACTGACCTGGGATAGCAGTTCTATGTATGTTCTTCAATGTAGGTTTATCCCTAAACTGATGAGGAAAATATCATCTAAAAAAAGGTCCGTATTGTTCCCAAACTCACCAAGAGTGACCAACGTGGTGTGATGGTAGCGTGCTCCGCCTACCACACCGTATGCCCTGAATTCACACCCGGGGCAAAGCATCATAAAAATTTTAGAAATACAGTTTTCCAATTAGAAGAAAATTTTTCTAAGCGGGGTCGCCACTCGGCAGTGTTTGGCAAGCGCTCCGGGTGTATTTCTGCCATGAAAAGCTCTCAGTGAAAACTCATCTGCCTTGCAGATGCCGTTCGGAGTCGGCATAAAATATGTAGGTCCCGTCCGGCCAATTTGTAGGGAAAATCAAGAGGAGCACGACGCAAATTGGAAGAGAAGCTCGGCCTTAGATCTCTTCGGAGGTTATCGCGCCTTACATTTATTTATTTTTTTTTCAAACCAAGAGCTAAGCTCAAAAATTGTTTTAAAGTTCTCCGCGAAAGTCTGAATTTCACTAAATCATGATTCACAATAGTCTACTTAAAGGAGCACTGCTTTCACGCCATCATTACTGTAATACATGACGCACCAATAATTTTACCAGGACTACTCATATTTATCATAAATTGACGCTTAACCGCTAGGCATCTTTTAGTAAACCACAATGTTAACCTTCTTATCCACAACTCATGCCAGACGTTAGCTCATTTGTAAAGGTGGCTCTCTTTTCTCTAGATTGATATTGATTCTTAACTGTTAATGCAGATTGAAAAGTAGATGACGCTCCTATGAATTTAAAATTTGCATATGTCAACTGGAACAGAGCTGCGAAGGGGCAACATTATTTTTCCTCCTGCTTCAGTCGTTCCGCACTCACGGCAAACATACTTTATGCGGTTTCCAACTGCTCCAAGATATACTTTCCATATATTTTCCAGTAACTGGCATGTCGGCAAGATCTAGTCGTTAGTTGATTTATCAGATCAGAAGCCGAACTATAGACGAACCGACTAAGCAAGCTGAATCCGAGGTAAATACAGCAGTTAATGGGATTGACTTTTTAAAAGTTGGGATGACTCACCGTCTTAATCTGGAGGCATCCGCTCTATTCTTGAATTTCTCGGCCAATATAGAAGGAGTTGTGTAGCGCAATCTTTCAAGGGGCTGCCAGCGCAACATATAGCTTCTCCAATATAATTGTCAATTTCACCTACCCGTGGCGAATCCTGTTTCTTTAGCACTCGAAGATTTGGCGACCCCAAGTTTCTCATGGATGTAGGGGGAGGGAGGGCGGGGTGGGCCTAAAAGGATTCATGTGGTCATACCAAATCGTTCCGAGATCGTCCGGCTAGTACCTTAATGGTGCTTGTTACCAGAACGTACAGGATCTACATCCGATATCACTACGCAAGTCTTCGGGGAGTATCCTTATCACTACAACAACAACAGCAAGCTGATAACTTGGCAATATTTGGACGATATTAATTCGCTTTCCTTAATAAGCCAACAGTAAAACATTAACTTGTCGGTATGGGTAAGAACCCAAAGAAGCTCTAGTACAGAGGTTCGTGTCTCCACTATTAAGCACAACTCATTTTGTACCGAGTTATTTAACCACTACCTTCTTCAATAATTTTCGCTAGATGGGGCTCCTTTTGCGTCTAGCCTAGAGAGTTACAAACATACAAGTGAAGCTAATATAAGCATGTTAAAAATGGCTAGGAGGAGCGAAAAAAGTAAAATAATAGCTGCGATTTGTCAAAAATATACCCATGACGTCATCATTGTGTTTTTTATTTGTACTTTTTTTTACGTGTTGATTGTAGGTGATGAAGACTAGCAGGAATATATCGATATCGAAAGTTTCAGATTAAATATGCTGCTATTGCTAAACAATCGGCCAGGTGTCCATTTAGGAATTCCTAAGTCAAACCAGTGGGAGACTGCATGTATTGGATACACATATAGTAGCAAACACAAAAAGCACACTAAACATACATTTCTTAGTTGTATTGAAATAGGAATATTTGTACACATGAAACAAAAACAACAGCTTTACAACTGTGCTTATCCAATAACATGATTAAAAAAATGCGATAAATAAATAGTACATATTGTGAACTCCGTACATATATTCTAAATATGTTATCCTTCTCTTGTTTCACGTTTTTTTCGCTTCAACTGGGATACTCAAATATGAAGTGTTCTTATTACAAACTGATTCGATTCCTCAACCTTTGTCAAGTTGTATTGTAATGTTGCCTGGCATTTTCAAAATGCGTAGCCGTAGAGCTATACAAGAATTCCACAAAAGCCACGAACATTTATAAGATGACAAATGTGGGAATGAAATGCAAAGAGGTTTATAAAGCTCTTAAATGTCAGAATTGGTATGGAAATGCCGTTTTAAAAAGTCTCATTATATCTTTTGAATTTTTTATGATCAAAGTCGCAACTCTTTAAATTATTGATATATATGACTTCTAAAACTATCACAAAAAAATGTTACTGACCTACTTAAGAAGTTTTGAACAATATACCTGCTGACCTAAATGTTGTTGTTATTTTTTTATTTTTATCAAAAGAACTGTCAAATTTAACATACCAATACAGCAACATCTGTTGTCTAATGCAAATATGTTCGTTTTGATTTTTATACTCAGCGTGCTTTGCACATAGAGTATATTAACTTTGATTGGATAACGGTTGGTTGTACAGGTATAAAGGAATCGAGATAGATATAGACTTCCATATATCAAAATAATCAGGATCGAAAAAAAAATTTGATTGAGCCATGTCCGTCCGTCCGCCCGTCCTTCCGTTAACACGATAACTTGAGTAAATTTCGAGGTATCTTGATGAAATTTGGTACGTAGGTTCCTGAGCACTCATCTCAGATCGCTATTTAAAATGACGATATCGGACAATAACCACGCCCAATTTTTCGATATCGAAAATTTCGGAAAACCGAAAAAGTGCGATAATTCATTACCAAAGACGGATAAAGCGATGAAACTTAGTAGGTGGTTTGACCTCATAACGCAGAATAGAAAATTAGTAAAATTTTGGACAATGAGGGTGCACCGCACACTTTTAAAAGAAGGTTATTTAAAAGTTTTGCAAGCTGTAATTTGGCCGTCGTTGAAGATATCATGATGAAATATGGCAGGAACGTTACCCCATATTACTATATGTGCGCTAAATAAAAATTAGCAAAATCGGGTAAAGAACACACAAGTACATTTTAAAAAAAATTTTTTTTAAGTCAAATTTTAACAAAAAATTTAATATCTTTACAGTATATAAGTAGATTATGTCAACATTCAGCTCCAGTAATAATATGGTGCAACAAAATACAAAAATAGAAGAAATATTCAAAATGGGCGTGGATCCGCCCTTTTTCATTTAATTTGTCTAGAATACTTTTAATGCCATAAGTCGAACAAAAATTTACCAATCCTTATGAAATTGTGTAAAGTCAAAGCTTCTATGACGACAACTGTTTTCTGTTAAAATGGGTGAAATCGGTTGAAGCCAAGCCCAATTTTTATACACAGTCGACCGTCTGTCCTTCCGCTCGGCCGTTAACACGATAACTTGAGCAAAAATCGATATATCTTTACTAAACTTAATTCAAGTACTTATCCGAACTCACTTTATCTTGGTATAAAAAATGGCCGAAATCCGATTATGACCACACCCACTTTTTCGATATCGAAAATTACGAAAAATGAAAAAAATGCCATAATTTTATACCAAATACGAAAAAAGGGATGAAACATGGTAATTGGATTGGTTTATTGACGCAAAATATAACTTTAGAAAAAACTTTGTAAAATGGGTGTGGCACCTAACATATTAAGAAGAGTTCTGTAGGGCGAAATGAAAAGCCCTTGGAATTTTGGCAGGAATACTGTTCGTGGTATTACATATATAAATAAATTAGCGGTACCCGACAGATGTTGTTCTTTGTCACCCTGTTCCACATTTTGTACGATATCTCGAAAATGCCTTCATATATACAACTAAGGGCCACTCCCTTTGAAAACCCTCATTAACACCTTTTGTTTGATTCCCATATCGTACAAACATATTCTAGAGTCACCCCTGGTCCACCTTTATGGCGATATCTCGAAAAGGCGTCAACGTAAAGATATATGGCCCACTCCCTTTTAAAATAATCTTTAATACCTTCCATTTGATAACCATTGTATGACGAACACATTCCAGGTTTACCCTAGGTTCATTTTCCTAGATGGTGATTTTCCCTTATTTTGTCTCCAAAGCTCTTGTCTAATGCTCGGTTACACCCCAACTTAGCCTTCCTTACTTGTTGTTATTTCTTTTAAATTGTTTATTTTGTTTTCCTACAT
Organism: Eurosta solidaginis; assembly: GCA_029619165.1. Taxonomy (NCBI): domain Eukaryota; kingdom Metazoa; phylum Arthropoda; class Insecta; order Diptera; family Tephritidae; genus Eurosta; species Eurosta solidaginis. The sequence goes on from JARSSU010003800.1 coordinate 18,270, forward strand.
AACTATTTATGTACGAACATAATATTTCATTTGCTTTTGTTTACTTGTTATTGTGCAATTTTTTTTTAAGTGATGCCAATGCGTCTGCTAAAATATGTTTAAACAAAAGAGGAATATGCCTGTTCATTGACCACAAAAATTGTATTGTTGTCAGTTGTTAGTCATAAACAAATTTTGATCACCATCAACCATTACATAGTTACTACATTTTTGTTTATTCATGCATATTTGTGAATGAACGAATATCGAATAGATAATAAAACCATAATATTGACCTAACTCAAACATTAGATTAACAATTAACATACCAACAACAAAACTTGTACATTACAGTGTCATGTCCAAGGCAATTTTAATTGCAAGCCAATCAACTTATAAAGGTATGTATGTGAAAAAAAAACTAGTTTAGATTTAAATGCATCTAAATAAATATGTACATATATTCATGTTTGTATGTGATTTTGATTGAGGTTGACATCTGTGCATAATAACATAATTATTAAAAAGTGTTTTATACAAAGTTAATATGAATTGATTTTACACCTTTCATAGTTAAACGAATAAATGTCAAAATTGTGGCGTCATAACATGTCTCATTAGGCTCTGAAGGTTATATGTAGAATGTGAACAATTAAGAATCAAGTATGTACTATCATTGTTATGGCTTCAGCAGATACATAACGTCACTTACTTGGCAGACTAAGAAGAAACTGACAGCAGAGTTTTGCATGTTTATTTAAATGAAAAACGCCAGATAAGCAACGTATCAGTCGTCGCATCCGTCACGCTATGGAAAAAAGGTGGACTATGATAGATTTAAAACATGCGGCAGGTAGCTGAATCCTTTATTGCGAAGATGTTTTTGTATCGACTAAAATGCCGATCGGTGTCACCACTTTGAACGGCTAGGCATACTTGATGGTCAGTTGACATGTATTCGTGATCGCAGTAGTTGTTTTTTCGTGACCGCTGGTATCTCATGTATTTTGGTTGACTTGTGCTCTCAGACCGCCTCGATGTTGGAGCCTCGATTCATGCGGATATCTAAAGCACTGTAGGCAGTCTTTCGTTACGGCAACATGGACGATTTGCCTGCGTGTTTTTCGATCAGGTAGCTTAATGGATATTCTTATACCCAGCTGTACTTATACACGCGTATTATAACTTTGAGTGACAACGGTTGGTTATTCTCTATATCTGCGTATTATCCAATTCTCATACATCTGCTGCCACATTGGAATTGTTGAACCAACATTGCCTGTTGCAATTGCTTGAAATGCAACAGAAAGTAAAAATGTTGCTTATTATGTATAATTGCGTTTGACTTGCTTTGTTGGTGTGATATTGCGTTTGTCGAAGCTCTATTAGCCATTGTTGTAGTTTATCATTTACCCTCGATCAGTGTTGCTGAGATCGGTGCGCTATTTACATACCATTGTCTACATACATACATACACACACACATACAATCAAAATATTGTGAGGGTACAAGACAATTGGTTTAATAATCTAACTTTGTTGCAACCAACATTGTTTTTGTTGCTGTCTTTTCATTCATAGTTTTATTGTTGTAGGTCGTTATATTTGTTTTCGTGATTGCTGACTTTGTTTAGCTTTGCTTCTCGAGTATTTATTGTGTATTATTTTTTCATATCTCCATATTAGTGACTATGCTAAGTGTTTTTCCTTTACTTAAATATTTAAATATTTTCGTATTTGTTTTTTTTGTAAATGTATGCAGCTTTTGTTGGAAAGCTATAACCATTTTTAAATAGCATTTATTTTCCTATTACTCTACATATTTGACTCAACTCAAAAATGTTTGGTTCCATGTCACTGTCGCTTCTCTGAGAAGTGCAACCAGTTGGTGTTGGTTTTGGTTTCGGTCTTTGAAACTCATTTCAGTTTAGGTTCGGTTTTGATACAAGACAATTTACTCTTGGTATAATCATTACCTATACTATATATCCTTTTCTGCAAAGTGTACCATATTTTGACGAATATTAGCAACACATCAGGGATACTATCATCTCTAAGCCGATACTAGCAGTGACTTGTATGCACATCAACAAATCAATCATATGTCTGACCATATGTCCATACAAGCAGCGGAGAGTAACGCACAAACACATGCATATATACTGAGATACTCCAAAGTATGCAATCATTTGTGCCAGTATCACTCACATATACACGCGCATGGGCTATGAGAGAAGCTATAAAATCGTGCATCTTTAGTTATAGCTGAGAAATTTTATAGCTGATAACTAACTCGTAAGATTCTGGAAATAGAAGCCCTAGAAATATGTCAACGAGGAAACCGCACAGTATAAAAGCAGCAACAGTTGAGCAACGACAATCAGTTTGGTTTAAGCAAGCTATCAGTTGCGAAGTATAAGTGTTATTGTGAAGTACTTTAATAAAGGCCATTTTTGCATTATTCAATATTGGAGTTATTTATTCAGCAGTTTAGTGATTTCGAACGTTAGCAGAAGATTTCGAATTAGCGGAATTTCAGTAAATTCGTTACAATATATTATAAGCGATTAACCCATTCAAAGGCGAGTGCGAATATGGTACCAATAGGAAAAATTTTCACTGCACTTCAATTGCATCAACACTTCTAATAAGTTATCATCTTCTTTTTTAATTGCAGGAATACTGAAATTATCTAGCCTTGGCATTGCGTTGATAATTATATCCGCGCTGATGATGGCAATCGATCCTTTACGATATTAGTCGATAATGTAAGTCTAAGCTAGATATATATTATAATTATCTATAAATGATTTAATTATTAAATTATCGTGCATAATTCTATACAACTCTAGCTACTACTAAAAAGGGTACCTGGTATATGTAATTTATTAAAATTTTTGGAAGTGGCTACTCGTTTGGAGAGCCACTATAAAAACCATAAGAAAGATAAAGAAAACATATGCTGGTTGGATAGAAAACAAGTAGTGGTGTCTAAGTTCGGGGTACCGAACATTATATACTCAGCGTGAGTTCAATTGTATAGTTCATTTCAGATAATTTACTTTGTTAATTTTGTTACAAGGCTTTATTTTTTGAGGCTCTAGAAATTTTTGTGTAGTGCTTGATCGGATAGGGCGTACATCGCCCATAAAAAAATCTCCCATTTCCTCATACAATAAAACTTGGTAAAAGGAATATCATTGATACAAAACAATTTTTCGCTAAGATATAGGTTATTATTCTAGTCTACGACTTTTTTAAATATCTTGTATATACAAGTGCGTGGTCTTGAACTGATCCCGTCATTACTAGTAACATTTTGCTGCTATAAGAAACATATGTACAACCCGATCTATCATGATCGTTTAATTTTTCTTCGACTTATGGCTCCCGAAACATAGAAAATTGCTTGGTCAAAAAAGGGGCGGTGCCTGCCCGTTTTCAAAAATTTGACACTTTTAGTATTTTCTTGTTATAATTCCACTTGGAAATGAAACATATTAATATAAAGCTCTATTTTGTAAAGCTATAGCTTATTTTATACTTCCACGATCCTTTAAAAATCTTTGTGTAGAAGTGGGCGTGGTTCTTACAGATTTCGTAATTTTTTTTGAAGCATTCTTCGTATTTTGTTATGCTAGTTTAACAGTTTTTGATTTATAAATAATAATAATTGTAAATTAATTTTTCACAAGTGGGGCGGTGCCACGCCCATTTTCAAAATATTCAAATTTTAATTAAAAGTCTCAATATGAGTCAACCATCAAATTAAAACCTTTTAGGGGTATTATTTACTTAAAAATCAGTTTTTTTGTATTTTTCAAAATGTTATATAGTAAAAAGTGGGCGTGGTTATCATCCGACTTCGCTCATTTTAAATAGACTATGGGTAAATGACCAGAGGATCCATATACCAATATCAATACACATAGCTCATCATATTTACATCAAATTATCGCGGGCACAGACAGACGGCGAGACAGACACTAGCTGAAAACGAATCCTAGTTTCCATCCTGTCATTTTGATACTATGGAAGTCTATTATTTATCTCGATTCGTTTATGCCGATACGTATCAAGCCGTTATGTTAAACAAATGCACCTATCTACCTTTACACAACAGACTCATCTCATGGTTGAGTTGAAATTTCGCATTGGTATTAGACAGATTACAACTCACACTGTCATAAATGTTGGTTGAGTTGTTATCAGTCTAACAACTTTTGTGGCATTACCGTTTACAACGTTATGTTAGGTGCAGAGCAGCCAAACGTTGAATAGAATACGGTAATGCCACAAAAAGTGTTAGACTAGACAACCTAACCAACATTTTTTTTTTTTTTTTTTTTCCTTTATTTTTTCCTCCTTCCCCCCCCTTTCCTCCCCCCCCCCCCTTGTCTCTTTTTCCCTCTTTTTCTTCCCCCCTCTTTTTCCTTCCCTTTCCCCCCTTTCCCCTTTTCCCCCCCCTTTCCCTAGTTGTCAAAAACGTCTCTCTTCCCCCCTTCAAATCTCACAAACTGATTTACTGGCAGTTGTCTCATACAATTTTGCATTTGTTTTAAAAAAGGTAACGTTTTAAGAGACGGTTCACACCTAATTTTAACAAAACTCTCAAGTTAGGTATCAGCATTTGAAGACGCGTTCGACTCGATTTAAGAATCCGAAACATAAATTATAAAATATTATTTCTATCAGGATCATTTGGGGTGACGTTCTTGCTACCCATGAATTTCATGTGTAATGTATTTTGTGACAGATTTGTGTACACACTAATGCAGGAAAGGTGGCGTTGTTGCCTACCAGGGTTGTATTTTAACAATCGCGCCCAGAGGCGCCACACAGAAAGATCTCTGCTGCACCGTGGACCGGGCCTCATATTTCGGACCCTCTCGAGCCATTTTGTGGTTTTTGTAATATTTGCGACAGAAATAAACTTTTTAATTTCCGCTTGCGAATCCTAAAAACGGAGATGTTGTTGTTGTTGTTGTAGCGATAAGGTTGCTCCACCGAAGGCTTTGGGGAGTGTTATCGATGTGATGGTCCTTTGCCGGATACAGATCCGGTACGCTCCGGTACCACAGCACCATTAAGGTGCTAGCCCGACCATCTCGGGAACGATTTATGTGGCCACATTAAACCTTCAGGCCATCCCTTCCCTCCCCTACACCCACAAGTTCCATGAGGAGCTTGGGGTCGCCAGAGCCTCGTCTGTTAGTGAAACAGGATTCGCCAGCGGATAGGTGAGGTTGACAATTGGGTTTGGAGAAGCTATATATTGCGCTGGCAACCGAAGGTTGCGCTACACAGCCCCTTGAATCTGGTATTTTAGTCGCCTCTTACGGACGGCACTCACCTACTGCGGGTGGGCATATTCTGATTCACTAACACCGCTGGGAGGATCTCGGCATTTATCGTGCATTGATCGAACAAATGCGCTGTTTGGTACACCTTGATCAGAGTTAGATGGTAGCACGGGTCGCATCACTCAGTTACAGAATAATTGCGAAATTGAAAGCTTCGGTGGTTAAACATACTGTTCTAAAAGTCATTAAAAACAAGTAAGGAAGGTTAAGTTCGGGTGTAACCGAACATTACATACTCAGTTGAGAGCTATGGTGACAACATAAGGGAAAATAACCATGTAGGAAAATGAACCGAGGGAAACCCTGGAATGTGTTTGTATGACATGTGTATCAAATGAAAGGCATTAAAGAGTATTTTATGAGGGAGTGGGCCATAGTTCTATAGGTGGACGCCATTTAGGGATATAGCCATAAAGGTGGATCAGGGTTGACTCTAGAATGCGTTTGTACGATATGGGTATCAAATGAAAGGTATTAATGAGTATTTTAAAAGGGCGTGGACCTAAGTTCTATAGATGGACGCCTTTTCGAGATATCGCCGTAAAGATGGACCAGGGGTGACTCTAGAATGCGTTTGTACGATATGGGTATCAAATGAAAGGTGTTAATGAGTATTTTAAAAGGGAGTAATCCTTAGTTCCATAGGTGGACGCCGTTTCGAGATATCGCCATAAAGGTGGACCAGGGGTGACCCTAGAATTTGTTTGCACAATATGGGTATCAAACGAAAGGTGTTAATGAGTATTTTAAAAGGGAGTGGGCCTTAGTTCTATAGGTGGACGCCGTTTTCGAGATATCGCCATAAAGGTGGGCCAGGGGTGACTCTAGAATTCGTTTGTACATATGGGTATCAAACGAAAGGTGTTAATGAGTATTTTAAAAGGGAGTGGGCCTTAGTTCTATAGGTGGACGCATTTTCGAGATATCGCCATAAAGGTGGACCAGGTGTGGACTCTAGAATTGTTTGTACGATATGGGTATCAAATGAAAGGTGTTAATGAGTATTTTAAAGGGAGTGGGCCTTAGTTCTATAGGTGGCGCCTTTTCGAGATATCGCATAAAGGTGGACCAGGGGTGACTCTAGAATTTGTTTGTACAATATGGGTATCAAATGAAAGGTGTTAATGAGTATTTTAAAAGGGAGGGGCCTTAGTTCTATAGGTGGACGCCGTTTCGAGATATCGCCATAAAGGTGGGACCAGGGGTGACTCTAGAATTGTTTGTGCAATATGGGTATCAAACGAAAGGAGTTAATGAGTATTTTAAGAGGGAGTGGGCCTTAGTTCTATAGGTGGACGCCTTTTCGAGATATCGCCATAAAGGTGGACCAGGGTGACTCTAGAATTTGTTTGTACGATATGGGTATCAAATGAAAGGTGTTAATGAGTATTTTAAAAGGGAGTAATCCTAGTTCCATAGGTGGACGCCGTTTCGAGATATCGCCATAAAGGTGGACCAGGGGTGACCCTAGAATCGTTTGTACAATATGGGTATCAACGAAGAGTGTTAATGAGTATTTTAAGAGTGAGGTGATGCTTTTCCCAGGTGGACCAGGGGACTCTAGACTTTGTTGTACGATATGGGTATCAAATGAAAGGGTTAATGAGTATTTTTAAAACGGAGTGGGTTCGTTCTATAGGTGTCGCCTT